>VZTB01002118.1:111013-152245 GCA_013397245.1 Thryothorus ludovicianus
GGCTGCGGCAGTGCCGGCAGCTTCCTTCAACCATGCTGCCCGCGGCTGGGAGCTCTGCCGCCCGGCTGGGCCGCCGGCATTGCGCGGACTGCTGGTGAAGAGCTACGGAGTTTTGCCGTTTAACGCGTGTGCCACGGCTGCGCCGGGCTAGGGGGGCCGCAGGACTCCCTGGGCACGCTGCGACTCAGGTAGGCAGCCAGGCTGCTGCAGTCTCACGCATTTCTCATGAAATGCTATCAAATTTCCTTGTCTGTGCTGATCTATGGTGAGTCAGGCTGGGTGAGTACGAGGCAGTTGTGCCCAGGCGGCTGGGAAGGCCAAGGACACCCGGCCTGTATCAGCATTGGTGCGGCCAGCGGGGCCAGGGCAGGGATCGTCCCGCTGGACTCGGCACTACGGAGGCGCTCGAGTGCTGCGCCCAGTCCCGGGCCCCTTCAGGAAGGACATTGGGATGCTGAGAAAGACAGCAGAGCTGTCTGGAGCACAAGTCCTACGAGGAGTGGCTGAGGGAGCTGAGGTGTTTAGCCTGGAGAAAAGGAGGCTCAGGAGAGAACTTACCGCTCTCTACAACTGCCTGAAAGGAGGGTACAGCCATATAGGGATCGGCCTCTTCTCCCAGGCACCCAATGATGGAACAGGAGGACATTGTCTTAAGCTGTACCAAGGAAGGTTTAGGTTGGGCATTAGGAAAAATTTCTTCACAGGAAGGGTGATTAGACATTGGAATGGGCTACCGAGGGAGCTGGAGTCACTGTCCCTGAAGGTGCTTAAGGAAAGACCGGGTGCAGCACTTAGTGCCGCGGTCAATTGACATGGTGCTGTTTGGCCATAAGGTGGATTTGATGATCTCACAGGTCTTCCAACCTAATTGATTCTCTGATCTGTTTTCCAGCGGAAAATTAAATACAATGATACTTCAGTTCAAACCTATTCATTAGGTAAAACAAACAAACAAATAATGCAAGATCTGTATAATACAGGAGGGCAATGTTGACTCTGTTCTGTAAAAAGAAAAAAACAAACTTAAAATCTCTTGAAACAAAAGCATAGAAGTAGTTAGCAATCAGAAAGGGAAAGAGTTCTGATTACCTTGGCCTTATAATATCTTATTGGCATTACAAACCAGATTGAATTGAAAAAAATAAATTTTTTTTTTGATAGCTGCATCAGTAGGTCAGCTGCTCCCATTCCTACAGTGCATCCCTTAATCTATCTGAAAATTGACAAAAGGTTCAAGAACTCCTATTGGGAAAATGTCTGCCTCAAGATGTGTACACTGTGCTGTTGCATAAATGTTTTGCTCTTGTTAAAAACTATGCCTGAGGTTTCCAAACAAGTCTGTCTTCAAATGCATTTATTTGCCTTCTACAGATTTGAGAACACTTTAGCGTCTCCTCAGGGTGCTTCCCTCTTCCTTCAATTGACTCCAACAAGCAATATGAGGTTTCCATTTAGTTTTGCCACACCTTTTGATGCCTCCAAAGAAGAAGTGTACCCACAAGGCCAAGATGGCAGAGCTGATTTTCCTTGAGAGGCCATGGGCAGGACCCATCCATTGTTATGAGACTCCACTGCATTCAGCTGAGAATCCCAGACGTGTGCCTACAAAACCTGTGCACCAGAACACCTCTGCTGCCTGGGTGGGTATAAATTACCTTTCCTCTTGCATCCCACAGCAAGAATTTTAAAGTTTCTCCTGTATGTCTTAACAGAAAGTTATCTGTTCTGGATATGGAAAATTAGTGGCCCAGACCTGAATTCTCTCTATCAGTTTAAAGCATAAATAAGTGCTTGAGTTGCTTCACATTATAAGAACAAGCACTAAGGTCTTGGTTACTTGAAGACATAAACTGTGTGCAGTCTGTACTGATTAATGACTATTTGTCTTCTAGAAAAATAATTTCCATCAGGAAAACACTGCTTTCTTTGGCAACTGAACACCCTGCAAGAAATAAACATTAGGGGAGATTTTCCTTATCAGCTTGCTGTTTGAAATAACTGCTGAACTCTAAATGTTACATGTTAAAGCATTGGGTGCATTGTTTAAATCTGACAGTGCTGAATTTAGAGAACATAGGTTTTCACTTCAGAATAATTTGTTCTACCCTGCCCTCTTTTCCATTTCTGTGTTTTGAATAGTTTCTCTCCATACCAATCTTCTGATAGGTTCATTTTCTTGGAACTGTTTGCCATGTCCTAAAATACTCTTGTATGTATTGTATGTAAAGATTTTTTTTTTTTTTAAGCAAACAGTTGTAGCAAAGACTCTTCCTATACAACAGTAGTCATCACCTAGGGGAGTTCTGTTTAAACATTACTCCTGCTTGACTCTGCTCTTCACAAAGCAAGCTCAGGAAGTGTGGCTTCAAACCTGCATGAAACATTCCTTTGTTCCTGTAGACCTGCAGGTATTTTTGTAACGCCTTAACCTTGAAGTAGAAGATCTTCAATTTTTTTCCTCTTTATTTATTTTTTTTGTTTTGTACCTGCTTGATGCAGTTAACTCTAAAGTTTCTGAATCACTGAGTAAAAAAACTGCTGTGAATAAGCATTCATTTTGCTTGGAAGAGGTGGAAACATCCATACCAGTAGCTCTGTGATTCCAAAAACGCAATGATTATAATATTTGAAGCTATAAGCATGAAACTGCTAGATATTTTTCAGTTTGGAAATTGTGGCAGGTTTGTAACTTCTGGAGGCATCCTTGCAACTTGTTTCAATGGAAACTGATTTTTGGCTCCTCTCTTTTTGGCATTATCTAAGTTTTTTTGTACTTTTTCCACTGCTAGGTAAAACCTATCCTAGATGTTCTCCGAAGCCAGGAAGCCATACCCTTAAAATCAGGGACTATGTTAAGTATGTGCTAGTAAACAATTATTACAGAATCCCTTTTCCTGCACAAAGGCCTTGCATTCAAACAGTTCAGCTGTACATCAGACAATTGCCATCCTTACTTATACTACACTCAGTGTTTTGAGGAATTATAAAGTAACTTAGGAATGCTGAAGGAGATCTGTACTTAGTGTAGCAAGAACTCAGTTTGGTGTGCTCTTGGGAAAAGCAAACTGGAATCTGAAACAGAGTCTGGCCCTTTTGTTGATAACCAGGAAAACAAGGAACACTGTAATAAAAGGATTACTGGAGTTTAAGTCCAGAATCATTCAAAGAAATATGAACTGTTGAGGTTGGACCATCTCTTCAACGGAAAGCTGATTTTAGAAGTGGATTNTTCATTTTGCTTGGAAGAGGTGGAAACATCCATACCAGTAGCTCTGTGATTCCAAAAACGCAATGATTATAATATTTGAAGCTATAAGCATGAAACTGCTAGATATTTTTCAGTTTGGAAATTGTGGCAGGTTTGTAACTTCTGGAGGCATCCTTGCAACTTGTTTCAATGGAAACTGATTTTTGGCTCCTCTCTTTTTGGCATTATCTAAGTTTTTTTGTACTTTTTCCACTGCTAGGTAAAACCTATCCTAGATGTTCTCCGAAGCCAGGAAGCCATACCCTTAAAATCAGGGACTATGTTAAGTATGTGCTAGTAAACAATTATTACAGAATCCCTTTTCCTGCACAAAGGCCTTGCATTCAAACAGTTCAGCTGTACATCAGACAATTGCCATCCTTACTTATACTACACTCAGTGTTTTGAGGAATTATAAAGTAACTTAGGAATGCTGAAGGAGATCTGTACTTAGTGTAGCAAGAACTCAGTTTGGTGTGCTCTTGGGAAAAGCAAACTGGAATCTGAAACAGAGTCTGGCCCTTTTGTTGATAACCAGGAAAACAAGGAACACTGTAATAAAAGGATTACTGGAGTTTAAGTCCAGAATCATTCAAAGAAATATGAACTGTTGAGGTTGGACCATCTCTTCAACGGAAAGCTGATTTTAGAAGTGGATTTTGGGTGATCTGTTACTTCACAATACAGAAATTAACTATGTTTTGAAACAAAGACGTTTTGGGGGAAGCTTTTGAACACCATATTAACACAATCTAAAGTGACTGAACTAAGTGGGCATTTTTTAATCATTTTGTGTTACTCTCCCAGTTCAGCCTCTACTTCTTTGGGGAGCCTGAGGATTTAGTTCTTTGAATCTATTTGAGTTATGCTAAGACACAGAAAGGAAAAGGATCCATTCTGAACTTCCTTAAATCTGCAGGGGTTATAGGAGTAGATACCACTTAGATTTCCTTTAAAACCCAAATACTGAGTTGTTTGTGAGTTGCCAGAGAGCAGCAGAGTTTCTAGAGAAGAGTGGCAGAACATGATGTTGAAGTTCAGAGGCATCTCATGCACAGCAGCTTTGTTAGTGACTCATGTGCTTTGCTGCAGAACAGATTACTCAATGAACACACTGAAAAAAGGCGGGGATGTAGAATCAGGTAGGCATCACTTGTCTGCAAAAAAGGGTTGGGTTTTTATCTTATTATTGTGTATTTCCCTTCAGGTATGCCCACAATTTGACACAACTAAGCCAGTGGTGTTGAAAGCATGCCAGAAGAAGCATCGTGGTCCTCACAAGCCCTATAATCAGGATTCCAGCCACAGTTCATTTCATGCAGGAGGAGCTGCAGCCTGCAGATTTCCTCCTTTAACTTTCGAGAATCCAGAAGCACATGTAGTCCCGCCGCTGGATGATCCAAATCACTCGCAAAGGAATGCACAATGCTCTCACAACCAGCCCGAGAAAGGGACAGCAGCAGACGACAACATCCAGGTGAAGAGTCCAGAGAACTGTGGAGAGCCTGCTCCCCAGCCTGTGGAGCAAGAACCCCTTAGTCCAGCAGATGCAGAGGCTGCACAGGTTCCTTCCCCAAGGAATGGGAGATGCAGCAACACTCTGTCACAAAGCAGTCATGCCTGGCATCCAGAAAAAGAGCTGGCACTGGGTATGGATCCCTGTGGGAGAGGGGAGGCGGCAGCAGTGCTGGTCACGGATACTCCCGAGCACGAGTATGGAGTAAAGGTCACCTGGAGGCGGCGGCCTCACATCATGAAGTACCTGCGGGAGCAGGGCAAGCTGAGCGCTGCGGACATGCTGGTGAAGACAAACATGGAGCTCTCGAGGAGACAGGCCCACACCTGACCCGGCGGGAGCAGCGTGCGAGGACACGCCCGAACAGACGATGTCGCTTCGGGGGCTGAAGCGGGGACATCATCTCAGCCAGGCCCTCTACAGCTCGGCGGAAGGCCGAGGCGGGCGCGGGTCCATCCTTTGTGGCGGTGTCTCCCGGGGCTCTGCGTAGGGAAGCGGCTCCGCGCCCCTCGCGGCTGCCGGCGGAGGCGGCGGGGCGGGGCGGGGGCGGTGNNNNAGCGCCCGGTGCCTGGATGAGCGGCCGCAGCGGGGCCCGGGCGCCGCGTGGTCGGCGCTGCCCCGGTAACACCCGCGTTCCGCAGGCGGGCGGCAGCCGTGCCGGTGTTTCATGCGCGGGTGTGTTTTATGTGCCCTCACCCTTCAGCGCCGGTGTGCATCATGTGAAGGCGTGTGGATTAAAGCGGTTTTGTGGTGTGTCGGTCCGCTCTGGGTTTCTGGGCGCTGCTGTGAAGCGTTTTCGCGGTGTTGTTCGGCCCCTCCTAACGAGGCTCTCTGCGCACTCAGTATCGCTCGCGGTGTGCCTGAGCCAGAAAAAAAGGAGGAATAGCTGACATGAACTCCACTGATGTAATCGGAAAAATAGCTGTGAACTATGCAGATGCGGTTTTGGAAAGACTTTATGCTTGTGTCACTTATGTAGCTCAAAATCGGAATTGTTTGAAATTAAAAGTGAGTACCGACAAGCAGAGAAAAAGGCTTTTGACAGAATTGGTGTGATTGCAGAAAACCCAGGAAAGTCTATCTTTGTGCTTCTGTTTGGATAGAAAGAAGTAAAGCAAGTAAAGAAAGAAACCTAACTTTGGGTAGTTAAGTGATAATGAACTCAGAGTCGAAGAGAAACTGTATGTTTTTACTGCATACATTGTTGCATTTGGTAATTTAAGGAGGATGAAAAGCAACAATAGAGTTAGAAAAGGTCCTGTAATTGCTTGGGTCCACCAAATATGCTGTGGGGCATTAGATTCTTCTTTATGCAGACTTGAAAGGCCACGGGTTGTCTAGCAGTTGTGGAAACAATTTTTAGGAAATTATGTCCAGATATGTGTAAATTTCCCTGCACAGGAGACCTGTAAGTTTGACAGAGTTGACGCTACAGGAAATAATGCTGCTCTTCTGATAACAGTTCTGCTGGCATAATTTCTTTCTGCTAAGAAACTTGTCTTGTGTACTTTTATGAGAAAGAGGCTAATAATGGGAGTTCATGAGATAGCTAATTCCCTCCCATACCAGTTTATTAAAGAAATATCCATCTTTTTAGCTTCCTTAGTCCCCATGGTTAAGGTAAGAAAACTAGGATACATGAGCCTAAATAAAAATACATAGTTTTATAATATATCTGTAAGGCTTGTTATTTTTTGGGGTGTGACTCTGAAGTTGGAGTGTTCATCAGCATTGTAATGAATTTGAGGAAGACAAATGTTGTATTCTTAGGAATGTTCTTTTTCTGAGATGAAAACAGTAAGATTATCCAGAAGTCACTAATCTGGTTACTAGAACTTGTTTGGTAAAATAATTGTCAGTTGTTCAAACAGTGGATTTTACAGAAATGGTAAATGTGATACATAATGAGTGGCATTTCATGGCAATGAAGATACTGCAGGTAAAGCTTTAAAAAGCCGTACCTGAGAACTGGCTGGCATAATTATTTTTTGTTGTCATTTTTTTCCCCCTGGAGTGGAATGCCTTTACTATCGAGCAATGTGAAAAATACACGTAAAGACTTTGAAAGTATTTTATTTCTGATGGACAGAGTCGGATATAACCAGTCAAAAATGAATGCATGTTGTTTTGTAAGTGTGCTGTGGGATACCTGATGATGGATAGGCAGCAGAGATCTTGGATTTAGGCCATCTACAGGCTGTCACTTGCAAATACGGTGTTGTGTTAGACCTTCTTCAACTGGAGCTGGCTGCAGCTGAAGTTGCTCAACTTCATTTTAAATTTTGGCTTTCAGGTAGACGTGGTACAACTGTCTTAATGCTTTAGAAAATTATAAGCTTGATATTGCTATTTCATGGTTTTGATAAATGCTAGACCTTCTCTCTTGTTTGAGAAAGTCCATTTGGAGACTTATGAAATTATTAGTGTAGAAACATTCAGGCTGAAGTAATTCTAAATCGTTGTAAGCTTTTAAAATATTGTGAAGGAAATTTGTTTCTTATGGTAACATGTATTTTAGAATCTCGGGGACCAATGGACTTTGCCCTTTTGCACACTAATCACACATTATACAGGAATACTTGCTGCATTCCAAATATGCTTCAGCTTCTGACTTGCAGATGTCATGTAAGAGGAACATAATTTTCAAGGGGCAATAATCTTGCCTGAGTCTACAGAGACTGCAACACTGGATGTCAGCTACAGCGGTCCTGCCCTCGTGTGGATGCTCCCTTGGGGTCCAGACATGCGTCAGTGGATTTCAGTTTGTGGACTCAGGAACTCTGTGATACTTCCTCAGTGTCTCCCAAAGTTGATGAAGAGAAGAAAAACAGCCTGCTGCTTTTAAGCTCAATTTTCACAATATTAAGAGCCCATGGATTAAGAGAAGTTGAAAACTTCAAAAGTAGCACTGATGTCCAGCCACAAGCCCTTTCCACATTTTGAAAACCTGAGTGTAGTTGGGATTGTCAGGAATTACTGTGCCTGCTGGGCTTCAGTGTTTTGTATAAATGCACCATAATTATGATTTTGAGGAGAAAAAAGACAAAATACTTTGCTAATTATTTTAGCTACACTTGCAAAGCAAAGAAGGCAGAGAAGTTTAAAATTCCTTTTAAAAACCTATCAGCATCTCTGTTAATCCTTAGGTATTTTTATTTAACCACCAGTGACCTTCTTAAAATTAACAAGCAACGTTTGTCAAATTCCAGGATTTACAATTCTGCATATTTTATCCTTGGAGAACAAGAATTGGCTTAATATCCTGTTTGCTTCACCCCTTTTGGCACTAAACATAATAATGAAGAAATCTGTCTAAAGTGAGATAAACCTGTAAATGTTTTATAGGTGTGGTTGATATGTACACCTTGGAGTACAGATTCAACTGAAAAGAAAACCTTTTGCAATTTGATGCTGCTGTTAATGTGAATGGAGTCACCTCACTTCACAGTGGCAAGAGAGAAAATGCAACAATGTGTGACAAAAATTTTCAAATACAATGGGATTCACTTGGTAACAGCAATTGCAAAGAGGTATTCTAAAGTTGAACCTTGTTTGAATTATCTCTTTAGTTTCTAGTTCTTTTCCCATCTCTTACCACCTAGAATTTAGGTTACTGGCGACCCATTTTTTTTTATAGAGAGCCATTATTTTTCTCTTCTGCTTTTTTGGCCTTTTTTTTTTTTTTTTAATCACTGTTGGTGTGGCTTTGTAGGAGGGAAAAATTCACTGACTTAACCTAATTATGGCTTTGTATGTATGAAAACTTTCTGCAACCAGGCTTGCACTGGGATAGCTCCAGACTCTTGTTTTGTTCCTGAGGCACAGCTGAGTGATCTCCAAAATAAAACTGTGTTGTAATTGGGTCATGGGATGAATTCTCTTCTAAGTGGATTTGCTGATATGCCTGGAGATGTTGCCTTGGACTACTGCAAGAACATTTCCGCCAACTCTCAGTGCTCTTTAAAACACACTCTGTGGGATGTTTGAACTCTCAGCTGCCTGTGTTCTTGCTATAGAGTCTGGGTGCTTCTACATTCCTTCCTGACTTTGCATTCTTATGTGGTATCTGAGGCAAAAAAAGGACGAGAACTAAAATCTAGCAGTGATATCTTCCCAAGTCACCTAATTTGAGATTGAGATGACATTTTACTGTTTCTGTTTCTTTAATGGATTTCCCTTTCAATTTTTCTAAAATAAAAAAAAAAATCTGGACTGGGAATAAAGGTCTACAATCAGTTCTAGAGCGTGAGTTCAGAAAAATTCGTGTTCCTTTCCCTATTTTTAGTTTGAAATTAGTTTGAAATTAGTGCAATTTGTCTTGTCAAGCGTGATGCAATTATTTTCAGGGAACTTTGAGTTTTATTACCTGGTTTGGGTTCAGCATAGCACGTGCTGTTTAACTGCTGCCTTTGTTGCTAGGAGAGAATAATGGCTGCTCTACATTTCACTGGCTTCCTGTCATAAGCAGGTACAACATCAACAAAAGTGACAGGCAAGGTTTAATAATTCACAAACAGGAGATCACAGGAGACAGAATTCCAACCCCTGGGGGATCTTGTTTTCCTCTTTTCTTGGGCAGAGGTGTTTCTCTAAGTGAAATGACCACGGGGATTTGAAGCACATACTTGAGAGGACATGAAATAGAAAGGTGAAGTTCTGCTTGTGGAATAAATTTTCTTTTCCTGAGCAGAAACCTCAGTTTCATTAGGTTCCACTGAATAAACCTGAAGCATAGTGCTCTGCAGTTGTAGTGTTAGTTAGGAGCTGAAAAATCCTGAGTCATGGAGTCACCATCTGTGAACTCCTGAAGGAATGTGCCTGAGAGGAGGTTCCTTGTCTCCCTTTTCTTGAAAAAATTATAGTGAAAACCAGCTGAACCCCCCTGTTTGGCTACACACCTAAAATATAAGTGTATGTGCATATTCTTATGATTGTGCTCCTCTGTGCCACCCTCCCAGCATCGATGATGGCTTTGATGGTTAATGGCTTGTGTGGATTTCTGGCTTCTCTTGGCCTTCCTTCCAGGAGAAGAATACTCCTTTTGCTTTAGGTTTGCAGAAATGAATTTAATCGAGACTTCTGGCCAAGGAAAACAAGAATCTCCTCTCTATTCTCCCAGGGTAGTACAGCAGAGAAGGACACAGGCTTTTGTTTGCATTCTTTATAGTTCAAATAGAAATCACACTAGCTTCTGTTCAGAGAGTGCTGATTTGTTTTCCTTGCTCTGTTCCCTTGTTCCAAGTAAGAGGAGCTAATCTTGGGTACTTGATAAGTCACTTTTTGAATGGTGTGTAAAACCCTAAGCAATACAGTGCTCAAAATAGTTCTGAGCTCAATATGTAACCTTTTCATGATGCTTTTATTCCTGTTGCATTTTCTTCCAACAGCCTGTATTTTTTGTTGTCATCTAGTTTGTGCTCTCACACTCAGGATCTAAACTTGTGATCTCTAGAACCCATCAGAATCACAGTGGCTGGAAGGAGCTTCTTGAGATGATCTGGAGCAATCTGCTGCTGAAGCAGGGTTGGCTGGAGGAGATGGCACAGAGTGATGTCCAGTTGGGTTTTGAATATCTCTAAAGATGGAGACTCTACAATCATTCTGAGCAACCTGTTCCACTATTTGACCACTTTATCTGGAAAATATTTTCTTGATGTTGGGTAGAATTTCTTGTGCTTTAGTTTGTGTCTATCGCCTCTTGTCCTGTCAGTGGGCACTGCTGGCTTTTTTTGCTTTACACCCTTCCATCAGGTATTTACACAGGAATAAGTTACCTCCTGAGTCTTCCCTTCTCCAGGCCCAGTTCTCTCAGCCTGACCTCATGTAAAAGATATTCTGGTCCCTTAAGCACCTTTGTGACCCTTTGCTGTTTTGCTCCAGTATGTCCAGCTCTCTCTTGTTCCCAGGACTGGATGCAGCACCTCGTGTGTGGCTTCACCAGCAGAGGGGTGGTGTCACTCCCTCCACCTGCTGGCAGTGCTTTCCCTAATGCAGCCCAGGATGCTGTTGGCCACCTTTGCCTTGAGGGGGAGAATTGCTGGCTCGTGATAAACTTGTCCACCAAAACAATATGAATTTCTGAAAAACGAGTCTCAACAAACAGCATACACTTTGTTCTTTGTTTAACCATAATTCAGCTTTTCTCCTGTGGACCTTTCTTTTCTCAGTATTCTGTTACTTTCCTAGCAGGTTCCTTTTTAATCCACATGAACATTAATTTTTCCCTCTTGGGGGTGTGTTTGTGTTAGTGAGTAATAGTGCAGAGAAATCTCACTGCACTTCTGAGGTGATAATTTTATACTGGAGTTTTGTGTTTCCACAGATACCATTTTGAAAGTGAAGGCAGATGTGATCTTTGAGTGGTCATTTTACTTTGCTTGCACAGTTTCATTTTACCTTACAAAATCACGAGAACTGTAAAGGAAACAGAAGCTTGTGTCTGCTGTACCCATAAATCCTTTTCTCTCCGTTGACTTGAGTGTGGTCAGTCAGTACTAAACTGCAACATTATTTACCTAGTTAGATCTGGCAGGTGAGCAGTCTGCACCCCAAAATGGATGCAAGTATGGAAAATGTAGTGCTACAAGGATAGGCTTGCATTAAATTCACTCCTTTTGTGGGTTTAGCCAACAAAAATAATTACCTGTTAATGTTTTATAGCAAATAATGTCTGTAGCATGTGCTCCTCAGATTGATTTTTGCTTTAATTCCTTTCTTCAGCACAGTATTCCTGTTGCTATGAGCTGTTGGAGCAGCTGTTCTGCCACAATATAGGTGAAACATATCCATATACATATAGATACACACAAAGAATATGCATATATTCTTCAGAGCACCAGCCTTTTCAGGGCTGCTTGTTTTTTTGTTTGTTTGTTTGTTTTGAGGGGGTGGATGGCAGGGAAGGGCAGATGGTGGGTGTTTTGATTTGGGTATTTTTGACATGCTTCTGATCTGTGTGGCTTTAAAGAAAAACACCTGATAATTTCACATTAAAATTCCATTTTTAAGCCTGCAGGTAGGTAGAAGCAGAAGTTTTAAAGGATTAGCTTCCATTTTATTTCTTTAGGATCTTTTTAAAGTTATAAATTGATCTTTAAGTTGTAAATTGTTCAGATAGTTGGTAGGAGTTATTGGCAGGAATATGTAGTGGATTCAGGTATATTTTAAAAGGAAGTAGGAAAAGCAGCTCTCAGTGCTTGTCTCTAGTTGCTCCCTCAATCCACACTGGTCTGGCAGTGCAGTTTATTGTTCTTATTGGTTCATTTTATACTTATTTGCAAATATTCTGAGATAAATGTTGTTCAAGCTGTATTATGTGGGACGTAGTTTCTATACTACAGCAAATCCAAGACTGTCTTTTACTCATTCATTCAGAATAGCTTCCAAAACTAGGTGTTCACTCTTTCCATGTCACTGTTCTGATAATATGTTCAGTAGCTGAAAAACTTTTCAAACAAATTTTGTGAACCCTTTCTCAAAACAGTATTCTATTGTCATTAGTGTTTTTGGGGTGCAGAGGATCAAAGGTCAAACTGATTTCTGTAAAAAAGGCAGACACAATAAAACTTGCCCTCATTGAAATATCACCAGCTTAAAAATAATTTAATGAAATGTTGATGCAACTTCAGCCGTGTCATTTAGAAATAAGTGTGGCATTTTATGGCTGACTTGTAGCAGATCAGTTTGCTTTGGAAGACTTACTGCTAATTAATTGTGAAGGAAAGAATATCTTGTGTTTGCCAAAACTCCCTACTCTTCTGCCATGGGGAAGGCAGAAAACTTTGGTAACCTTCACTCTTACAGATGGTATGCTACTTATTTTTCCAAAAATATGCAATTACAGCTGTGTCAGGACTCCACCCTTTTGTGGATTGGAAGGTGCATTACAGACAAATTTTGTTCCCCAACCAGTTTCCAGAGACAGTATTGCAGTTTTTGTCTGGACTATATATTTTGAAAGATAAGAATCCTTCCTCAACTAGTGTTTTCTCTACAGCTTCTGTTTTCTTTCATAGCTGTAGTTCAGATTTTAGAGGGTTAAGAATGAAAACACTTTCACGTCAGCTGACTCAACATTTCTTACTGAAGTTGCTTTTACTTGCACTTCTACAGCTAAAATTCAAATCTAGTGGATGAAGGTGTGGGCCACAAGCCACATTTTTCTCATGCCTTGATTTTTAAGTTCTGGGAGTATTGCTCAGAGACAGAACTGCTGCTACCACATTAATAAACTGTCCTGCAAAGGAGAAAGGAATTAGGTGAGCTTTTTAAGACTCCTGGTGGAAGCAGTCCTCTGTAGAATGAGAAATGGAACATAAGATATTGGGAAAATGGGAAGACTTGCGGACCAAAATGGTGTTATTGTGCTTTGGAACTCCTTTAAAAGAAGTAGAGCAATGGAAACAGCTGAAAATTTAAGGATCTTGATTATTAATATATAGGTTCATATTCCCACTAGTATCTAAAGATTGTGCTTATTAAAAGGATTTCTGTGTCAGACTAACACAAAAATATCAAGCTTGTTTGTAACAAGGCACAGTAAACTCAAGATCCAGTTCACTTTAAAATGTTCTGGAAGTTTCTGCTGGACACTTTCCCTGGATGTCTCTGCCAAACTATGGACTATCTGAAACTTTAAAACCTTCCCTAGAGCTGTGCAGAAATAAGTAATAACTCCTCAATTTTTCTCACCAAGAACTGAGTGCATATACAGTGCTGGTATGTGCTATATAGATACTTAAAGAGTTCAAAGGCAAACCAAGCTATCTTTCCTTCTCTTGGGTCAGATTTTCATTAAAGGTTGGAGTGGGGTCTGCTTCTGCCAGCTAGTCTGACCTTCCTCCTAAAAGAGGCAGCCAACCTCACTTTTTCTTTACCAAACCTTTAACTACTTCAGTTGCAGGATAGATTTAGCTAACTGGGAGACCTTTAAATCTGCAAGGCTTTGCTGCATTGTTTGTTTAGAAGGAGAAACTGAGTATAGTATTTCTTAAGTGGAATATGAGGAATGTACATTTTGTTGAATGCAGTCAAAACTATAATGGTATTTTAACACATTTCAAATCTGTCTCCAGTAACTACTCAGTCATGTAGAACATTTTGGCTCTACAGGCTGCTCTTTCCTGTTGCTTTTCTTACTTTCTCTGCTTACTGCCTCTTATTCACAATTACAGCCAGTCAATTCCTTACAAAACTAGTCCACAATAAAAACAACTTTTTTTTTTTTTGTTTTCCCTCCTTTTAGCTTCAACAGTCAGTATATAAAGGGGATTTAACTGAAATTATTTGAAAGATGAATGCTTAGCTCTCTTTGGAATAACCATACCTTAAATAGGAGGTAAGCCATAGCCTTAGCCTACAACAGCAAATTTTAACATAATATTCAAACCTGACTAAAATCTGTTTTTTCTGTTAAAAATCCACAGCTCCCTGACTTATCCTAATGGTTAATTAGTCACAGTGTTAAATAAAAAAACTATTTGCAATCTGAATTTGTTTAGCTTCAATTATTTATGTCTGGATTTTATTGTCTTTTCTTTCATCAATGTCATATGTACCCTCAAATCCATGGAATACAGTGGAGTGTATTGATTTTCTCTTGAATAAACTGTAGGATTGAAGTCTTGCTAAGAGGTGCACTTTGCAGTCCTTGGTCAATTTGTTCAGCTTGCTGATGAACTGTCTTCAACTCTTCAGTCCTTTCTCTTGTGTGGACTGTGGACAGAATGGAAGAACATTTTTGGGCTGGTGGATTGCTTTTGTTTTCTACATTCTGATTTAATATCAGGGTTTTTCATTGTTCTCAGAGTTGGATTATACTGTGAGTTTGTGTTTGGCTGATTCAATGGTAATTATTGCCAAGTGCTTAGAACATAAGTATTTTGGGTTTTTTTTCTCAAGTACAGCATACTCAGGAACACAGACAAGCTGCAATGAAAACCAGAGTGTTACCTCTGCCTATCCACAGTTTGTAAGGCCAAAATTTCAGTGTTATTGAAAAATATGTCTGTTCTGAAAGAACTGTCAATAGATGTAGTGTGCCTTTTTTACAGAAAGGAAAATAAACCACATGAAAAGGAAGCTTCAGTTGCATATATTAATATCTGTTAAATTATTTGTTGAGTTACATGTTCGTTGTGGTTGTTTGCTATTCTGAAAACGGTTAGGAAAAACCAAATACATTATAAAATACATATATAAAAACATTTATAATGGATTTGTTGCATATTCCTATTGCAACACTTTAATCTCTGATTTTGAAATGAAAACCAGGCTGATTCTAATTTCAGCAGGAATTTGAGATACTACCACTTAAAAAATAAACTTATTACTCCATGTTAAACTGTGTCAAATCTGTGAACCCTTTTGCATCTTGCCATCTTCTTCCATGTTTTATTAAATATTAAAGTTGCTTTCCCACTATCGTTTTTATCCTGTGTCCTGCACTACCATCAGTCTTTCCTTGTGTGTTCTGTTCTGGGTAATCTTTCCTTTTTCTATGGCTCACATCTGTTACCTGTCGTGCAGCTTCAGTAGGATTGCAGCTGGATTCTGTGGGCAGGATCTGGTGTAGGCTGCAGTGGCTGGGGAGAGGACATTGATACAGGCTGCTGGAAAATTCCCAGTTCTTATTTATCAAGGGTAAATGGGCAACTAGTTTGGCGGGCGGGATTTTTTCCCCCTGTTTTTAACTGTGGTGTTGTAGCTATGGAAAATCTGCTTATTTTCCCTGTTCCTGATGGATATTTAATACTTCTTCTTGCACATAAACTCTTCAAACAGAAAAGCAAAGCAGAGAGCGCAGTGGTTTGGTGCAGGCGTGTCCAAAGAGCGCTGCTCTGTTGTGAGTGCTGCCGAAGGAGGATTCCTGTTGGAAGGCTGCAGCTGGATTAGCACACCACTGACATTCCTTAGTGGTGAGCTGTGGGAGCCACTCTGGCACGGCGTTTTCCTGCTAGAGTTTGTAAAAACACCAACCCTGCCATATGGGGTAGAAAAATTGATACAATTTGAATTGTAGGAATCTCTTTTTTGACTGCTTATTATGTTACACTTTCATAATGATGAGTTCTGGAAGAAAGGTTGTAGAAGCAGTAAATAAAAATAGTGTGAAAAGGGTATTTTTAAGCTAATATTTATGGTGCTACATTGATCATGACTTTAGATTTTTATTTTACTGCTTGTGTGAATCCTTGCACTTTAAAATGGAAAGCATTGATGGTTGCTTTCATTTTTTTTTGCCTGCTACTCAGCAATTTTGGTCTGTGTTTAGAAGTAGATTGTAAGAGAAAACAACACTTTGTTATCTTTTTGCCTTATCAAGCTTTGTGACCTGTTAGAATCTTTATGTTCAAGCATTGGTTAAGTGGCCAGAGTTGAGGCACTGTGTAGCCTGTGTTATGCTCCTGTTACATAATGTAAATTCATTTTAGTCTGGGTAGAAAATAATTTAACATATGAAGTAAACAATTTTCACCAAAGATTTCCACAAGGCATGTATGTGAGTCCTACTATTTCAACACTTCCAGGTGAAAAGGAAATCTTGTAAACTTATTTCCTAAAGTGGTAGTGTTTATTTCTTCTGATTTTCTAAAGAGGCTCAAATTGTTCAGGCATACATTTTCTGCTAGGAAAAGCAACAAAACCACAGATAGCAGCTTGTATCACAGAACACATTTGTGTCCATCAGAACATGTCTGTAAATCTGCTGTTGATCACAGGTGTGTGGATTGCTTTATAACAAACTCTTGACTGCAGTTAACAAATGTCATCAATTTCTTAAGTCAGTAGATGTGTGAGAAGAAAAGGACTATTCCCTCTCCCTTTTTTTTTTTTTTGTCAAGAATATTTTAAGTGGAACTTTCAGTTGTTGTTCAGACTTTGCTGAAGATGGCCTTTTCATCCCCTATGCTATAAATCATAAGCATGTTGCCTTTTATGCTGAAATTTCATGTGACAATTTTTGCAGATTGTGCTGCACTCAGTAGATGTGCTTCTACTTGTTTCTTTCTTAAGCTGTGACTGTTTTCAAGTGAAGGTGACTGTACTACTGCAACTGTTGCTTTGGGGGTGCACAGAAGCTCTCCATCCTTATTCAAGAAAGACACTGATTTTACCAGGCCCTCCATTCCCTTAGAATCCAAGACACTGTATATTACAGGTCCATATGAGGGGTAGCATCAGTTTTTAGAAATGAGATGTTTTCAAGGTCTAAGACCTGTTGCGTGGTACTTCAAATCCATAGAAAAAAAAAAGTATAGAAATAAGGAGAAGTGTGGAGTTAAAAAGCAATGGCAGTCTTAACTTGCTTTAAAATGCTACTAGTTGGACAATTAGTATCAATTTTAGAGTATACAAGTTGTTATATATTACGTGTGTATACTGAACTCCTTTTCTGCATATTTCAACCTTCCAGAACAAGGTCTGTGTTTACTGGGGTAGTTTGTCTTTAAGGACCTCTGATCTGTCATCTGCTGAGGTTTGCTAGGGGTTAAGGGGACTCTGGGGCTTCTCTTCTCTCCTTAGCTCTGTGTGCTGTAATCCAATTTCCATGGCATGTGTTTTGCAGAAACCCCAGCTCTGCTCTCTCCATCTCTCTCCATCTCTGGCTTTCCTTGTTAGGGTTGTATTCAGCACTGGCTGCCAGCTCGTGACTTCACATCATTGGACATTTATGGATACCTAGACCTGACAGACAATTTCCTGTTTAAATTGAAATTGTGGCTTGCCTTGCTTTTCTGCATGCTATTAATGAAATATGTAATGTTTGTCTGTTTTCCACATGAAGTATCTTCTTCCTGATGCTTTCTCACTTCCAGAGAGGTCTTTGTCAAAGCTGTGTTGAAGGAAAGAGCACAACTGTGGTTGGCAGAATATGTCCTTAATAGTCAATTAACATTTCCCCTTTGTGGGGTTAACTGCTCTAAATAACATTTTATGTAATAATTCATTATCATACAAAAGGAAATAGGAAGTCTATATGGAACACAACTTGGAACAAAAAATTAGAGTTCTTACAGAAGTTGTCTGTAAAATACTGAAATAGGGAAATCATTCTTTTTTTACCTTTAACAATTAATGTCAGCTGTTGTAAACACATTCTCTCAGGTATTAACAGTAGTTCTGAAAGATCTGTCAGGAAGAGGAAGTTATGTAGGTTTGACTCCGAGACAAAATGGAGTTTATTTGGAATTGCGTATCCTATGAAGGAGCAGGGACTTCACTGACTCAATCTGAACTGTGTTAAGCCTTCAGGTGTAAAGTGTCTCCTATCCCACCTCAACAGAGGTTTGTAATCCATCTACCAGTAATGAAGCCTTTTCAGAACAGTTTAGTAAGGGGACTAAACCAGAGTTCAGTCTTATGACAGAATATGATGGGGTTTTTTTAATACCTTGTGTCTTGGTCTTCATGTGAGATGGAAGTAATGTCTATTGGTCATTTTTAAGTCTTAATGATGAAGTTGTTGTCTGAAAATATCCTATGCTCTTGTAAGGCAAACTGTTTAATAGCAATAATTAATTAATTTGTTTATTTTGCTTTTGCAGCATCTTTGAGGATGAAAGCATGAAATTACGACAGCTGAAACTACAGAATCAGGTAAATGATAGTGCTGAAGCTGATAAAAAAATAAGTGTAAAAATCAAACAGCCCTCTAGAGACTTGAGAAATGGGAGTGAAATGCTAAAAATGGTTGTCTAATGATCTTTGAAGATTTGCATGATTTTCGTTAGTTCAAGTCCACCTTGCTGTGGCTTGTAGATTTGATGTGTTTGATAAATTTATTTTTAATATGTTCTCTTATTTCATTGTAATTGGATTACTAGAGAACAGGAATAAATCAAAAGATGGGAAGACTGCAGGGAATTATCCATTTTAGGCATCAAAGGAGCAGTTTCACTGACCTATAGAACGATCTCTTTAACACTGCTGTTGAGAAGGATTTCCAGCCTCTTCTGACCTTCTTTTTGTTTCCTACAACGAAAATATTTACAGCCAAGCATGGGTCAATTATTAGGCTACAGGTCCCATTTTTTGAAGTACTGTTTGGTGGATGCTTACATTACCATATTCTTCAAAGCAATGAAATATCCATCCTTAATATTCTTTCTCTGTGAAATTTCAAATGCTTATAAACAGATTAGAAGATGTGAGACTCTTATGATTCTCTAGCTGGCCATTTCACATGGACCACAGATCACTGTCTTACATTAAACTCATCTTGTTCAAATTAAAGTGTGGTTTTTAGGAAGGTGCTTTCTCAGCTGAGGATCTTTAAGTCCAGACACAACAGTCTTCAGGGAACTGTTGCAGTGGATAATAATCCTCTTTACCAGAACCTGGTCATTATTTGTAGTCTGAGTTTGCTAGGCTTTGACTTCATTACTGAATTTATTACCAACTTTATCTGGGTCTATATAGGTATTTATCTAAAACACTTCAGAGTCAAGAGATAAAATTTGTCTTTGGTCATATTTGTGGAAGCTACAGAAGTCCTTTATCTGTTGACTATCAAGTGACACTTGTTTAAAAACAAGCAAACAAACAATTTATTTAAAAATAGAATTAATTTAAATAAACTATAAAAGAGCATTTAATGTCAAATGCCATTTGGTAAGAAGTTCCAAAACTAAGGATGGTCTGCCTGCTTGGTGATGAACCTCAAGGTCTGTTTTAGAACTGGTCTTGGGTCATAAGCTGGTAATAATCACTGTCTCCTAGTGCTGGGTACTGTGATCAGTGTTTGCTTAGTGTCAGGCCTTGCCATGGGACTGCATGGCTATTCCTCCAAAATAAAACTGCTGGGCTGGGTGGAATTCCCTCAGAGCAGCTGTCAGTTGTGTCATGAAGAAGTCGGTTTGAATAATTTGTTCTCTTTCGCAAATTTGTTTCCATCTTTCTTGGATTTGGTTGAGATTGCAATCACTTGCAAAAGAAACAGCTAGAAAATATCACTAAATATATTTTAACATGCTGCCCTTTGCAAATGAGACTGTTGAGAAATGCTAAGTCTTTAGAATTAGGTTTGAATATTAATTATAAAGTCTACTTTTACATTAATAGTATTGTGCCTTCTGAAGAAACTAAAGTCAATAGGAGATCACTACCAAATATGATGGACTCGCTGCTGGTTGTAGCTGATGCCTTCCTTAATTTGTCATAAACAATTATAGAAATCGTAATTTTAAAAAATGTGAAAGGTTTTAATCCAGCAGGATCATATAAAGAATCTCTGGTCGTATAGAAAATCTGGAATAAGCCATAGCAAAAACATTCCTGTCCATCCATCTTTAGGATGGGTTTGGAAACCCTGTAATTGCAGTAAAATATTATTTTTACTAGTGTATGACACCAAGTTCCATCTGCGGGCCAGCTCTGCCTGCCAGGATGCTTTTTTCTCCTGGACTTCTGCCTTTTCCTTGAGGCAAGAGCCTGTGGTTGCTCAGGCAGTGCTTATTTCCTCATTAGCAGAAGATTTTTGAGTCATCTGAGGGACTGCAGCTCCAAGTGCAATGCTGCCATCTCCCTGTGCAGGGGTAGCACGAAGCCTGGCGTGTTTCTGAATGCACCGGTGTGGGGCATTACCCTTGGCGTGGAGTTTCACTGATGCCACCATCGCTGCCATTGTCACTGCTGCCCCAGCGTGAGCTAAGGGGCAGCTGGAAGAGGAGAGGATCCACCCTGCATTGAATTAAAGAAATATGAATATTGATCTAATATCAATGTCCATCTATTAAAGACTCTCTAATAGTTTGGAGTTAGAAAGCGTATGCTTATTTGGCAGGGTAGTTCGTGGGATATCTCTCTAGTGCACACTGCAAAGTTTCATAGGGGATTACAAAGCTTTTATGTACAAAAATGTTGAATATACAAAACACAAATGCATATTCATACTTTTGTCACCTCCCCTTCTCTGCTTCGTATTCTAATTGGCAGGGAGGCTATTAAGCATGCGTGGTTTGTTTCCTGAAATGAGTCGGGGGTCTTTTTTATGAGGAATCAATTAAAATGATGAAGTAAACTAAGTCTTCCTCACTCTGACCTTTTTACCTTTTTTGGGTATTAATGACAAACTAATCCTTGGTAGAGTCTGTAACTTCTTGCCTTCAATCTGTTTCCTACCATGGGGAAGTTGGCTATTGTCCATAAAATTGACAAGCAATGAGTTACTAAATCTGGGATATCTTATCTAGATCTGGCTTCTGTTGGGTCTTTTTAGCTAACACAGCATCTATTTGAACTGTAATCTTAACTTTTCTAGAATCTTTACTACCTCACAATTAACATCTCAGCATGGCCTGCTAGGGTTAGGGCTGTACCAACGAAAAATTAGCACAGGATTGCTAATTCAAGGCTGGAGTGTTGGGAATTTTCCTGTATATCAGCTTCCTGCCATCACAGCTGGAGAAAAAAATACTAAACAAGTTGTTTTAATAGTACACTAGATAGTCTCATGTGACTTCTTGAAAGCTCATTTGAACAGGAGTTGGTGGTTTGTGACCCTCCAGTTGTCCAATATTCTGATGTTATGGTTTTCTAAGGTTTTTCTGGAAGTATTTAATACATGGAGTGCACAAAATCCCAAACAAATCGTGATAATTAGTATCTGTTATTTATTTAATGGGTTTTGCATTCTGGTGTCCTGTTCATGAACTGTCTGCATTTTATGTAGTAATATTATTTTAATTTTTACTGTAACTGAGGAGCTGGAGGAAAAGGCTAATTAGTAGACAAAATGAAACAAAATATCCGTTTCCTTTTTCTGCTTCCTTAGTGGAATACGGCCGGGAATACTGAAGGGCAGGCTGCTCTGCCACCGTATGGAGAGAAAAAGAACTGCTGTTTGCTATGCTGACAGTGGACTTGCACAATTTTTTTCTCTGAGTATGCAAAGTAGTAAAGAGAAGCCTTTGAAAAAAACCAACAGGTTACTCTCAAGTTCTGTCACTTTGATTATCCTGTAGTTTTTGTAAGAAAGGAAGATCAGTCATATCTACCAGCAGTAAGTTGTGTTTTAGTATAAGCTGATCCTATTGGATTGGTGAGTCCTAGAAACTTTTTGCTACAACACAGTGTATAAGAATAATAATTAAAAATTAAGCTGGTGAGGAATGAAATGTTTAAAAGAGCTTATCTAATAGGATAATCTACGAAATAACTCTCGAAATTACTATAACCTGTATTGATCCCAAATTCAATTTTGCATTCTAACAGTAGCTGTATATTTTCTTATTTTTTTACTGCCTTTAGGTTGTGTCTGTTTTGCTGGTTTATTTGGGTTTTGGGATTTTTTTTTTCTTACCTGTCTATTTGTCAAGTAGAGAAACCTTGACAACAATTTTTCTCAAATCCTTATTCTAATGTTCTGATTCTTATTTTTCCTCTCTCTTTTAGAGAATTATAAACTATCATGACATTTTTTTACTTTTCCTCAGCTTTAATTTAAAAAAGGAATAAACAACACAAACCAATGTAAATTCTTCTGAAAGTGTGACTGCCTTCCTAATTACATCTGTAATTAGCAATTTCTAAAAATTTCACTTCACTGCTTATTTTTCTTTTCTTATTCTAGACCTATGTGATAATCTCTTTATTCTATGTAATTTTTGCTCTGCAAGATAATCCTTGCAAATAATTTTGCAGTAGCAAACACTACCTGTATTGCAGTCCACTCTTCAAAGGGTAATTCTGAGTTTAAGGAAAAAAAGTAATTTTGTTTCAAAGTGTTTGTGGTTGTTTGGTTAGTTGGTTTGTTTGTTGTATTTGAGGTTTTGTATGTTTGGTTTTGTTTGGGTTTTGGGTGATTGGGGTTTTTGGTTTCTTGGTTGTTTTTTGTGGTTTTTTTTTTCTTTTAGATAAGTGAAAAAAACAGACAATAAAGAATCAAGGGCTGAGTTGTGTTTGAATTCCTCAGGGAGAGGTTGCCTGAGAAACTAATCTCACTTGAGATAAAAAGACTAATAGGAGAGGAAAAAACTAACAAGAGAAAAAGAATAATGGGAGAGGAAAGGGCTCCAAAAATGTCTGTCTCAAGTGGATTGAATTGTTGGTACTGATGAATTGTTTATCTGGTGGGTGCATTGAGACTGAAAATAATTGGATGGAGAAATTGTTTCTGTCATCAAAAACAATTTTCAGGTGTGTTCAGGTACCTAAGAGACAGCCATGGATAAACAGGATCTACTGTAAGGAGCTTGCACATTATTTGCATAATGGTGCAGAATACTAGAATATGATTTTTGCTTCTTCCTTCATCACCTTTGTCTTTAAGGAGTAATCATATCTGTCTTTAAATTGTCTCCTTGTCTCTTTTTGCCTTGATTTAAGTGTAGAAGGTGTTTCTCTTCTTGTTGAGTAGGAAATCTTAAGTATCAAATGTATATGTATCTTGGAGAAATAAATGTTTTCATTTTTAGCGTTTGGACTTACCAATCTTTCCTTTCAGTCCTGAATAATTATATGGAAAAAATTTGCAAGGTAGATCAAATTTCCTTTTAGTGGATCATTCCTATTTTAATTATTGTTATTTAATTTGTCTCCCCACTCCCCACTTATCTCTCAGCATTGGTTTCTGAGAATTGCTTTAAGTTCTCCCTATTAGGTGATAGCTTTTGAGATAAAAACCTTTTCCTTTGCAAGTCTGACTGTTTCATATTGGATTATGGATGACTGCTGAATTTGCCTGTTTGTGTTAAGGATTGCTGCAGTTGAGATTGGATGAAAGGATTTAACTGGTAGTCTCAAGACAGGTCAGAAAATAAGCAAGTGTCCATGTCAACCTCTCATGGAGAATCAAAGTCAGTATCTCACTCCAAAACCACTGTGATATCTGTGTGTAGGATTTTTGTAAGAGCTTGCAGGAATATTTCAGATTTGTTTGAGATTCTGATCAGGGACACGTCATTGCCAGTGGCTGAGGCATGAATTCTGCCTCTCTAGATGTGGTTACTCATCTCTGTTTCCTGCTTTTCTTTATTCCACAGAGAGCCCTTCTAGAGAAGAAGCAGAGGAAGAAACGTCTTGATCCACTGATGGTCCAGCCAAACCCTGAGGCCAAGCTGCGCAGGTCAAAGCCCAGAGGGTGTGAGGAGCAGACTCCTTTAGTAGAAACTCCTACCCCTGTCCACAGTGATGTTGTTTTACATGGTAAATAATCAACCTGATTGCAACAGAGTTCCCCAAAATCCCAGTGCACACATTATGTCCCAGATGGGTGCTTACATTGCTGTGGTAGGGGTCAAGTGATAAGATTGATTACATATTTTTCTATATACAAAAGTTGAATTGTAGTACAGTATGGTTGAGCAATACTGAACTGTGAAAGCAAACCAAAATCTCACCTTGATTTTTGTGACAGCTGTAAATCTTCATGTGCCCTTGAGTAATCTCTCCCTTGAGTTAGGCTAGAAGAACTATAGGAATGGACTGGCAACTTCTGTAAAGGTGAGGACATACAAATCCAAAGTAAAAAAATTTTCTAAAGCTGTAAGATAAAGAAAATAATTCAGTAGTGACTACATGGTGTTTCCTTATGGTGTCACTTCACCTCAAGATTGCATATGACTGAATGATAAAGTGGAGAAAACAAACAAAAAGTGTTTGTGAACACTGTGTTAGACTCTTGATGGCTTTTACCTCATCTGTTGTTTTCTGTGGGCTTCATTGAGACATCTGGAACATGAAAGGTTATAGTGGTCCACAAAGTCACAAACACAACGTGCTACCAGGGCCAAAGGCAATAACTTGGTAGCCTCAAAAACATTGCAGTAAAATAGTGACCATTATTTTGGTAGTGAAAAGAAATGCAGTAGGTGAGAGCCTAAAGACTCCTATGTCACAAGGAGATAAAAAGAGCAGCTATGAAATCCTTTCTAGTGGAAGTGTCAGGAAGTTGTTAATGAGAGCCAGCCCATCAGCCTGTCAAGAAAGTAAAGGGAAACTTTCTAAGGCTTTGAGATGTGTGCTATTGCAGGGTATTATAATACAAGCATTGTATTGATAGCAAATTAATATGCACAGTAGAATTTTAAACCTCCAAACAAGGAGTGTTTGAAACAGGAAACTGTTTAAAGATCAGAACTCTGTTATCCCTTCTCTCTTGAATATTTTTCTTGCTCTCCAGATCCCTTTCAGGATCATAGGATGGGAAAGAAAGTGGTGATGTTTATGGTAGCATTTATGTGTTTAAAATCAGGTGTAAGAAAGCCTCTGTTAAATGATACTTTCAAGTTAAGAAGAGAATGAGAGTCAAGATAGGTATAACTTTTAAGGTAGAAGTCTTCAATGAGACTCAAATGAAAATTTAACTGCTCTTTCACTACCATTCATAGTTCTGAGGCTTCCTCAAGTCCTGTTAAGAAGTGTTAACAGCAGTAAGCATGTCAGAAATACAATGCCTAGGTAAAGAGGTAGAGTTTTTAGAAGGAAAATGAGAAATCCAAAGTTGGAACTACACTTACGTATTTTGTGCTACATATTAGGTGTTATGCCAGACCCTGACATCAAGATTCCTCCACCAGTGGGGAAGTGTAGTGCACAGCTGTGTTATATGGTTTAAACATGGAAATTTCATTCTACCAAAAAGATAGAGGGTTTTTTTCTGTCTGAAAATGGCTGTAGGTATTTTTATCGAATTGATTTGTGGTATTCACTGTAGAGTACTCACTGGCACAGGAGCAAACAAACAATGTGAAGGAAAAGAAAATAAAGATGTATGTAAATAAATTGAAAACTATCAATGTGCATGACAAATACAACTTGTTTAAATTGCTTAAGCCCTTGTAAATAGGTAGATAAAAATACTATATTTAAATAGGTAGAAACTGATAACTGATATGTTTAAAGTAATAGGCAGTCTGTGCCAGAGTCAGGCCTAACTTCTCCCAAGCCATCTGAAAAAAATGGAACAAATATATTTCAGTACTTTAAAGAGATGCTAGAGGAAGGGTAGGAAAAAAAGTACCACCATCCTTGGATGCATCTTTGGCCATAAAAAAATTGACTTTGTAATTGTGTTTCATCTTGGGCTGCAGGCATTGATGGACCAGCTGCTTTCCTGAAATCAGAAGTGCAGGATTTGGGGACCAAGATCCAAACTCTGTCTGTTGGATCTACCAAACCAGAGGACAATGCAGATAAGGAAAATGATGGAGAGTCTGTAACAGACACAGCAAGCAAGCCAGATCTGCAAGAAATATTACAGAAACGAGGTAAAAGTTAATATGGGGTAAACGTCTTTTTTGGGGCTCTTCTATTTTTATAACTTTATTTCAGTGGCATTTAAAAATGAAGAATCATGAAGCAAAGATCTGTAGGATATCACTTTTAAAAGAACTACAAGATTCTACAGCATGTGGAAGTGCAGTGCTGCAGTTCCTTTTGCTGATATTATTTGAACCATATCAGTTATATTTTAAGGGTTTCTCAATGTGCTGTGTAATTTCTGGTCTTTCCAAGGAAATTGCTGACAAAATGCTATACCACATTTTGGTAAAGTTTGGGATGTTTTTATTCCAGATATGTGGTATCTTGAAAAGATGCTGGAATATTTTCCCAGCAGCAGGCCCCTTCAATAAATGCCATGATTTAACTCTTTAGGAGGGTAGCAGGAAAGGTGTTTCCTTCTGAGTCAGAGGCTGTCACAGTCAGCGGTTTTTGAGTTATATATTCAATAGTTATATCCCATTGAGTAATTTCCTAGTGGAGTGTCAAGCTCTGTCTGCCAAATATCTTAAGTTGCTGCCAGTACTACAGGAAACCTTTTTTTGTTGCATGCAGCCTAAGCAACTTGCAGCAAAATAATGGCTAGTGTTTAATTTAGTACACAGCTTGTTTTTATTTTACAGAAATTGTCTCCCAGAATGTTTCCAGTACATTGCATTTATTGAGGTACTGTCACATTCAGAGGGGTTCTCATCCAGTTGTCAGATGGCACAGCTGCTTACCTACAGATAGCAACATTACACAAGAGTTAGAAAAGGAAAGAGGAGAGAATATCCAGTAACTTCAGGGGAAATTAGTGGAGGTAGAATATAAACAGTGAATTTTGAAATTGGCTGGAGTACCAGGGTCAACGCCTTTCCTCTTCCCAAACGTCCTTTGGGAAGTTTACTGACAGATTGTTACGACTGGATTTTTCTGTTTTGTCTGAGACTTCTAGCAGTGCCCCCTCTCAGTAGTGCCATGTCAGAGCATTGTTATAATATGTGCTCTCAGAAAATAATTCAGTTAAGCAGGCTGTGTTCACTGCCTGTAATGCTTTAGATACATTTCCTTTCTACAACGAAATTAAAGAGAAGAATCACAGAACGAAATCTCGGATGCACAGAACCAATTTGGTTGGCAAAGACCTTTGAGGTCATTGAGTCCAACCTATGACCTTACACCACCTTTTCACCTAGACAATGGCACTAAGTGCCACATCCAGTCTTTCCTTAAACACCTCCAGGGCCAGTGACTCTACCACTTCCCTGGGCAGCTCTTTCCAACTCCCCTTTCTGTGAAGTACTTCCTAATGATGCAGTTCCAAGTGGAAGGACATACAAAATAGTGATGTGTACAGAACCTCTTTATAAATGTCTTTATGCAGAGTTATTTCAGTTATATACTCACAGTCATCTATACGTGACTGTGCTTAGGTTAAGATTAAATAAGTCCTGAAACTCCTCAGTCTATGCTTCAGTTTTAGAAATCAAGTAATTATTAGTATTTATGGACCTGAGTTTTTGGTATTGATGTAAGAGCAGGAGGGGCTCTTTCTGAAAAATTGACATACTGTGTTTCAGTGTGTGTAAGACTGAGGGAAAATGATAAAGGATGTAAACTGTAGAGTCAAATTTATGGGATAGGCATCAGCATATTGATCTGGGTTTCCTTTTATTGTTGTTCTTAAGACATTGAGAACTTTTTTGCATGAAAATATGCACAATTAATTCAATGGCAACATAAACTAAGCAAAATGTTATGTTATGGAACATCAAGTAAAATCCGTATTAATAAAGTCCTGACAGCTGCTTAATCATCTTCACAGTGACTGCTGCAAAATATCAGTAGGAATTTGAATTACAAGGCTCAGGAAGAGATATAGCACACGAAAAACATCAACAGTTGAAACGGAAATTAAAAATCAGTAGTTGAAAAAACAGAAATTAAGAGTGTAAATAGGTATTCAAGAGTCATATATGAATCAGTGATGCCATTAACCTTCTTTCAGAGATTACATGCTTAATCCTGTATTCTGACAGGAATTTCAGGCAGTTTGAATTTTGATGAGGAGGACACAGAAGAGGAAGAAGCTAGTAAGGGGCCAGTATCTCATTCACCATACCCTGAATCTGAGAGGCCTAGTTCTGCATCCAGCGAGAAGTCTTTTGCAGTAAGTGTCTTGAAATCCATTTCTGATAAGCATTGGGCACATGTCTGATTTTAGTGCTAACCCCTGGAGCACTGGGTTAAAATACAGTAGCTGCAAGTACAGTAGCCAGCAAAATTCTTCCCTGAAAGCAGAGGAAGGTCAAGATTGTCAGGTTTTCTGACCGAAGAGGCACTGAGTTAAACGTAAAGACTTAGCAATGATCAAAGGAACAATTGTGGGTGGGCAATCCCAGGCAGCCTGATCAGAGAATATGGGAACACAGTGAATCAGCACTATTACCCTTAAAGGAGACAGACTGGGCTATTGTGTCTGCAAAATTCAAAATGATTCAGAGAAGCTCTGAAATGCCATGCAAACATAGGAGGGATTTCTTCCTGGAGGTTTATGTATTTATTGGGATGCAAAGGGAAATTGTTTTGGAATGGAACAGAGAATGCTGGAATTGGACAAACATCATATGGGATGTTTGAGGGAAGGAGCTTAAGAGGGAAAAGAAGGGTATCAAGGTGGATCAGGGAGTAATAAGCATGGGAAGTCAGGTATTAAAGAGGGTAAAAGGCATCAGATATGTGTAAACAACTGCAAAACAATATGAATTTCTGCCCAAGCCTTGTGCTTTGATTACTCCAGTGTGTCCCACTCTCTTCTGAAATTCCACTTCTAACTATTTCTCATGTGAAAGTGTTGGTGTGTGTGTGACATACATACATGAATACACACATATGTTGACAAATTATGTGCTGGACTAACCAATGAGATGGAAGAGACCAGCATCAGGAAGACACAGATAAAGACCATGGGGTTTGATCATGGATGCTGGACACCCTTCAAAGTCCATGCTGTGGAGACCCAGCTGAGTGTATTTGTGAGGTGATGTGTGTGTTGCCCTGCACCAGTAGGGGAGTAGTGCCAGAGGTCTGGGTGTCAGCTTTTTGGGAACCTGGGCTGTGGGTGCAAAGTGCTGGAGATACAGGGTGCTGGGTGCTGGAGGGAGGGAAGGGGTGAGACCCTCTAGTAAAATTCAGATCTATATATATGTGTCTGTGCTATTCACTCAGGTTTCCTACTGGCTGTAGCTGGCAATGGGGATAAACCTGCAACTTCATCTTGAAGGTCCAGTTAAAGAGGAATCTCCTGGGTGCTACAGTTCATAGGATTCAGCTACCTTTAAGAAAAAATTTCTTTAATGACTTGTACTAGATTTCCATTAGAATTCCAATTCCATTGATTACCCTATGTATCCTGACTATACACATTGTTCTAAGGCTCTTCCAACATTTAGTTGATATGGTTCCACCAGCAGCTTACTCCATTTCTGCTGCTGTTCTGAATCAGCATAATCTCAGCACTCATTTCAGTCACAAAATCCCAGCCCATCTTACTGCAGCATCCATCAGTCCTGCTTTATCATACTGTTTATTTTCCACAGTGTTTGAAGTTCTAAAAGCAAAGAGGTTTTTTGTATAGAGTATTTACATCATCTCATCCTATTTCTCGCTTTCTAGCAAATCACTCATGTCTGCTTAATGGGTACTTTTTCTCTTTTCCCCTTAGAGACCTAGTCTTTCCTCAGAGTAAAGCCTTCAGCTGCTTTCTTCTGAGGAAACACAGGTGGTATCTTTTTTTAACCTTCCTTTCCCCAATATCTTTTGGAGACATGATATCTCACATTTCAACAATCCCTTATTTTCTTGTGGAATACCAGAGTGTCTGTTCTGATATTAATTTGCTAATATGATGCTTCTTCCCATAGGAAACAGGTGCTTCCTGTAGTCCATCCCCTCAGGCAGATGCACAGCTGGGAGAAGTGGAGAACTTGGAGGATTTTGCATTGCGCCCCGCACCCCGTGGAATTAGTGTCAAGTGTCGAATCACTAGAGATAAAAAGGGGATGGACCGGGGGCTCTTCCCTACTTACTACATGCATCTGGAAAGGGATGACAACAAAAAGGTATTTGACACATTATCTTGGCTATTGTACTCCTATCACAGAATATTTTGGGTGCAAGGGAGAGCTTTTTGGTAAGAAACCAGTAGCTGAGGAGAGCCATCATGATGAGGACAGCTTATATTTGGCTGAGGTACTAAGGAGGGAATTAGCATATAATTAGCATTGTGTTGTGGTTTAAAAACCATAATACAGTGAAAGATGAAATTGAAAAAGTATAAAAATGTTAAATGTTAAAAAAGAGCAAGAAGACTGAGTTGCTTCAGAAGAAAAGGAGGGAAGATTATAAAAGATGGTTGCATTAAATCTAGACTGTTGAGTGAGCTGATGGAGGGATAAGATTTCAGGCTGCGCACTTTGGAAGAGAACAAAATTGTGAAGACAGTAATATTAGCACAGAACAATAGAGGAGTGCATATAGAAAATTGAGAGATAACAGTTTGGATAGCAATGCCTCTGCATTCTTACAAAGCACCAGTCTTGATCAAAGTTTTGTTTTTCCAGACCTTCCTTCTTGCAGGGAGAAAAAGAAAGAAGAGTAAAACATCCAATTACCTCATATCAGTTGATCCAACTGATTTATCTCGGAAAGGGGAAAGTTTCATTGGAAAACTCAGGTGAGCGCCACAGATGAAAACTATAGACAGTTGGGATAGGATTTTAATTTTAATTGAGTTGTGGTTATTACTGGCAATCTGGTATAAATTCAAAGAGAATGAACTTGCACTGTTCTGCTCAATGTACTCTGTATTCACTAGGGTTGGCAGCCTTCTTCAGCGTTACCATTCACTGTGGCAACTCAGAGAAGAGATTATCTAGATGCTTTTTCAGGAGAAGTTACAGGCTCACATGGGCACATCATGGAAGCTCCTCACTAAGCTGGCAGCAGGAAGGTTCAGATAGCAGGAGATGTGTGTTTTTGCTGTGCTGTACAAATACTTTCAGAAGCTGACAAAACTTTCTACTGACGCCTCTCTTTCTGTGTTTTTCCTTAACCTGACATTAGGTCAAACCTCATGGGAACCAAATTTACAGTCTATGACCATGGAGTTAACCCAATCAAGGCACAAAGTCTGGTGGAAAAGGCTCATACAAGACAGGAGCTCGCAGCTATTTGTTATGTAAGTACAGCCTCTCCCTCTTTGCCCCTTTCTTTGTGCCTGGTTACTGGGGAAACACAGCTTGCAAAATCATGCTGCTGCCAGCCTCCTCCACTTAACTTTGGAGCCAAGTGACCAATTTCAACCAGATACAGCAAGAAGCAGAGGCCTGACAGATAAATTCTTAAAAGTTTAATAAAAAAAACAAAAAAAAAAACCAGTGTCAGGAGTGGGAGAAACACCCAAACTTAACATCCTTTTGACCTTCTTATCATGCCTATTCAGTGTGTAGCCAGTCAGCACATGCTTTACATGGAGCCAGCCACAGCATGAACTGCCTCTGGCCTAGCTGGTATCTACCTGGTAGACCCTGAGAAGGAACTAGGATTACCCTGTGAAGCAGAATTAGGTTTTGAGTTTTGCAGAACCAAAGGCATTTTGAGGAATAGGAGGGAGCTGAAATTATTTCAGTAGCAGCTTGTTGGTTCCAGGGTAAATTGAGATTCACTAGCTCTATTTTAGAGATGTTCTTCTGCTCTTGTGAATCACCTCAGTATGGGATTCAGAGTAAGGAGGCACTTGTGGACACTACAGAATTACATGAGAGTTCTCATGCCACACTGTTTTATATTCCAGAATCCTACAATTTGAGTAAAATGTGAGGTTCTCTACAAAACAATTGCCATCAAGTGGAAGGATTTTTATTTTTCTCACAGATGTTTTTACTTTTCTCACAGAAGCTTAAAGATGCTTTAGCCTTCTGGAGCAGCATCTGGATTTTTTGCTTTTGCTCTTCATCTTAATGGCACTTGGGGAAAAATTGATGTGATAATTCCAGTACTAGCCTGTTTACAGAAGTATCACTAGATATTTTCTTCATATATGGTATTATTCAGCTTCCTACCTAACTGGACACAGCAAGGTATTAGAATGAGCACACACAGTTGATATAAAGTGAACTTTTTCAGAATTCTGAACTTTTATCCACAAGGAGTTTGTAAAGTTTAAATATGTATGAAATCAGTACCCTTATTCCTATATGTGCCCTAGATTTTTTGAAGTGAAGTAATAGAGGTTGCAGCTCCAAAGACCTTTGTCTGTGTCTATAAAATGCATTAACGTGTTGGGAGAAGCTGTAGCACTTCTGTCTATCAGTTCAGTACTTCCAGAAGATTCTGGCTCTTAATTGGCCTTTGAGAATTTCAAAGGTTATCACTGACATTGTTACAGAACATTTTAAATGGACCTTTGGATTTTGGCTGACACCCTTAAATGAATGGTTTGAGAATACCAGGACTTTTTTCCTTTGCTTTTTGTGTTCAATGCACATGGAGCAGTCCCCTTCAGTACTCTGGAAAAATCTGCTTGAGATTGCAGCTTGGGTTGTTGCTGGATGCTTTCCTTCCTGGGTCTGTTCTTAAACAGAGAAAATTGTAGGTGTGTTTTGAAGAAAAATGCCATTCATTGTTCAGAAACATTTTAGACTAACCAGTGATATACAGACAACACAGAGTCTTTGTTAAGATATTTTGTCTTTTAACATATTTAAGGCTTGTTCACTAGAAAGATTTCAACACATTACTGCCTCAGGTGCAAAAAACTTATGCCTGGAAATTGCACTTGTTTAATTTTGTTTTAAATGTTCCAGTAGACTAAGAAATACACTCCAAATTAGTTAATACCGTGCCTATCTCCTAACGCTGCTCTCTAAATGAGAAAGGGAGAGAAAGCAGTTCTGTAATTATACCCAGTTGCAGTTAGATAACTGCTGCTACAGTTATAGCCAGCACAATTCTGAAAACTAGTACAAATGGTGATACAAGTTAAGTTTTGCTGTCTTTCCTTCTCCAAGGTGAAGTATTTAATTTGCTGAAAATAATGGCTTTCCTTGTCTTTCAGGAAACTAATATCTTAGGATTTAAGGGTCCCAGAAAAATGTCTGTGATTATTCCTGGAATGAACATGAATCATAAGCGAATTCCAATCCGTCCACGGAATGTGAGTTACAAAGTTTGGTCGTGTTTCACATTGGAGGAAGAGGTTAAAACTTCCCTGTAGAGGCCTGAGTGTTACTGACAATCAGGGTTTCTAGGAGTCAGGGCTTTAGCAAGTCTCTGGGAGAGTAAATACAATGTTGCCACAATGTGTTGATTAATTTGTTTTTGCCTTCTACCTAATCAGTAGCTTTCTGAAGAGTGTTTGTATCCTTGGGTCCTTTGCTCAACCTACTTTGGTTCCCTCGTCTCTACATTGTTGCTGTTGCACCTACAGGCCTCCCTCTTGGTGGGACTCTGTTGTGATGAGGGTTGGATGAACACAGGACTCGCTTCTCCCAGGAGTTGGCATTCTTGGCCAGGATGTGGATTGCAGCAGATAGGCAATAGACAGATAAAGTACTGGTGGTGCAATAGCAAGAGAATAAATACATTTTTGATCAGAATGCTGTAAACCTTTTTGTAGGAGTAGCAGAAAAGGAGGATTCTTGAAGGAGAAGGAGGGATGAGGAGAAGGACGGAGTTTTGTTGTGACTATTCAGTGAGCATTTCTCATAGATATGAAAGGTGTTGTAGCTAAAAGCTTACAGAACAGTATCTGAAAGTATGTTAAGGTGCGTGATAATAATTGTTAGGTTCCCTTAATGTGGGTTTTATGTTTGGTGACAGAAGACCAGAAGGCAGAAAGAAGAGGTAACAATTGAAAGGTGTGGTCAATGTTTTAAACTAGAAAATGATACTTGCAGCCATGTTGTGAGTGGATATGAGTAGGACAAGAAGAGGTTTCCTGAGGTCAGAGAAAAAAAATCTTCAAGAATGGAAATTGAGAGTCATGAGAGCCCAAAAAGATTTAATTCTTGTGACTGGTCAGAAAAATTGTATGTGGAAGTGGTCATTTATTCATTATCTTTCAATTGGTGTGGCCATCTCTCCCACTAGTACAGTAATGGTTCCATGGTTCTGCCTTTATTTTTCTCCCCGAAATCTAAAAGCACTTAGTTGGTGCCAGTTCTCAGGGGATTGTTTTGCATTTTTAAAAAGTAAATAAAGATAAAATTAAAAAGTAACTAATCTGAACAGGAAGCTTTTTTAGGTTATCCTCAAAAATCTGCTATGGTATCCTTGTGCAATACTGAAGCCATATCAGTCTGACCTCCACAACAGGTTGTTCTCTGAGTGTTTTTTCCTGTTAGTACCTTAAGCTTAGACTCTTTTTTCTTCAGAGTTTTAGCATATATAGTTTGGATTTTATTTGTTGCAGAACTTCTAAAATTAAATCATAGGATATGTTTCACTGCAGCCTGGAATTCTCCTTGAATTTTGTTGTTTTCAAATGTGCTGTTTTATTTCCTTTTGTATCCTTTTGGTTTTATTTCTCTCTGGTTTTCATACTGTGCATCACTCATTAGACCCAATAGGATGACACTTAACCTTACATTCTACTGCAGCCTTTGGACTTTCTACTGAAGCACCTCAGGACCTGGCACTGTGCAGTTAATTGTAGATTATTCTTTTATTTCGAAGTTTACAATGCTAGAAATGGAAACTGGATGCAACAGGATCAGAGAAAGACTGAGACTCAGAAGGGATTCATGCCAGGAGGATGGCAATTATCTGTGGACTCTGATTTGCTCCCTTTCCTGTACACACTTCCTTCCCTATCACTCTTTTTACTTTGTTGAGTGAAAAGGAATGCTTGGACTGGGAATCTAAGAAAGTATCTTCCTGGTACTTGCAGAAAGTGTTCAGTAGGACACTGAGTGAGTTTAAGTGATGTCATTGTGTTTCAATAAACAGAGAATGAAGTGACAGAGTGCACACACGACAGAGGTGGTACTTGGAGGCAGAGCCATTCCAAATCTGATAAAAATATTTCTTTCTTCTGAACAGGAACATGAGGGTCTGCTGTCTAAATGGCAAAACAAAAATTTAGAGAACCTCATTGAGTTGCACAACAAGGCTCCAGTCTGGAATGATGATACTCAATCCTATGTTTTGAACTTCCATGGGAGGGTCACTCAGGCCTCAGTGAAGAACTTCCAGATTGTCCATGACAATGACCGTAAGAGTCTGGTGGAGAGTGTGTGGGACTTATTTCAACAGGGAGAACCTAATTTATTTCATGAGGGTTGGGAGGAATAGGACACCCTTCTTAGAGGAGGGAAACTGGATAAAGGAAGCTAGCTCAGGACTACTGGAGGCATCTGAGCTATCAGGAAAATTATATAAGGCCTTCTTTTTTTCTGGGGTGGATGCAAAATCTGCTGTCCATAACTTCAGCAAAAGAGGGGCCAAATGTAAGCTTCCTGAAGTGAATGAAAATGTTTAGAACAGCATCTTCAGGCTAGCAAAAGAATGGTTTGAGCTTTGGTTCTGAGAAGAAAAAAAAATCTCTAGAATAGCACAGTCACTCTAGAGGACAAATTTCAAGGCCAGTCTGGTGGGAAAGGATGGATACACCAACCACATATATTTGGGGCTCGAAGATGGGGGATTTTGTGGTTGGGTTTTGTTTGGCTTTTTTTTTTTTTTGTTCTGTTTTGTTTCTTCTTTTCTTTTGCTTCATTGTGAAATTGTTCATCTCTGAATGTCTTTTCTCCCCAGCTGACTACATCGTGATGCAGTTTGGCCGTGTAGCAGAAGATGTGTTCACTCTGGACTATAATTACCCTCTCTGTGCTCTTCAGGCCTTTGCTATTGGACTCTCCAGCTTTGATAGCAAATTGGTCTGTGAGTGAGGGACAACAGACATGAAACATGGAACCCACTCCCACCTCTACATCCTGTAAGAGTTCTAGGTGTAGCAATGAAGAGCATATTGGAAGGGAAATGGAGAATAGACTTCAGCAGGCTTATTAGAATTCCAGCCTTTAGAGCATTGTGGGAGCTGAGAGCAGACCACCTTGGAAGCAGCCTCTATATGGATTGTGGAAGAACAAGAAATCTAGGTGATGTTTCTGTTATTGCTGTTGATTCTGCTTTTAGAATCTTTGTTTACAGATGCTGCATGAGAGTGGGTAAGCCCACTTATTGGAACTCCTTGCAGTTAGGATTAGAAAAATAATGACTAAATGTTGATTTACCTTGAAGCTTCCACAAAGCCTGGGAGGTGATGCTACTCAAGAGTTTCCTGATCAAATGAATTCAGAAAAAAAGAGAACAGCTGGATTAAGACATTGGTTCTAAAACAACACTTTTACTCTGTGGAATGATTGTCTGCTAATACTGATACTCCATTTCCCTTTCAGTATTCTAATTTCTCTCTATCCCTTCACTGTCTTTTTACCAAATGTAAAACAATCAAATCTCAAACACTTCCTTTTCAGTGGATGATATTATATTCATTGCTACTTCAGTTACTTCTAACCATGTGAAAAATGAGACTGGATAGATGATAGAATCTGGCTAAATTTGACAGAAATTAGTATTGTAACAATATAAAATTGTTACAGTACCACTTCTGAAAAGCAATGTTCTGGTTGGTTGAATCTAGATTGTAAACTGATGACAAATATTTTTTAATTTCACTGTTGTTCATGAAATTTGCTATGTTTTTAGGTATAAGTTTGTGACCAATTTTATTTTTTTTAACATGAAATTATCTCAAGGCATGACACATTAAAGTAGATTTTGTATAAATAATTTTAACCTGACTATAAGAATGAGTTACCTCAAAAAGAGATTACAGGTGTTTTCAAAGGCACCAGTAAGTTTAATGTAATTGTACCACAAGGCTTTGCAATGTGTCCTTCCAATGTTCCATTTTTAATACTGGATGTACAGTATGGAGACTGTGTGTCACAGCATGGAACACTTGATTCATGTGGCCTTAACTCACCACAGTGGTGTGGCCTGGAGGCCTCAGGGCTCACATCTTCTGTGTGTTGCTGTCTTGCCTGCTTCTTGCCTGTTACACATATTTATGATGGTTTGGAGAAGTCTGTCCCTCTACTGAGACAAGAATTAGGTGTTCTCCAGCTTAGGATATTGTCCTTGTCAGCAGACTAACTCTGTTTCAAGCTGCAAAGTGCAGATATATTGCTTTTGGTCTCTGGAGTCTTTGCAGCAGTAGATATCACTTGTGCTTTCCAATTAACAAAACTTTGTGAAGACGTTTTCTGATACTGCCAGAAAGAATAATGATCATAATCACAGAGTAAACACTTTAACTGTATTTAACTGTAAAATATGAATTGAGGCTGAGAAGTCCAGCTCTTGTATCTTTCAGATGAGCATTTTTCAGTAGCTGCTGAGATTTTTTTTGAGATGATCTTATCAGAAAAGCAGTCTGTGAACAGAACTTGAATGCTGATGGATCTGTTTTGTGCCTTCCTGCTCATCAGGCTGAGGATGAGACCTGGCAGTGTTTCCCAGCTGTGCTCTACTGAAGTCTTGGCTGGTGGTTCTGCATTCCCTCTGCCCATCCAGGAGAGGAAGTCAGTTTGTGTACCTGTCTGGTTATTTTTCTGACTAGGAATGCGTGAAAGAAATTGCCTTATGTGATTTTGGGGTGACCTGAAGGTAGGATGCTAATTTCTGACTCAAGATGATTTTCTGTGTGCCCAGAAAGCATCCTTTTACTTAATTAGCCTTGTCAGCAGTGACTCTTCAAGCTATTTGTTGACATCAAATGATCCTGTCACAGCCTCTCAGTCAAATTATGCAGACAGATGAACTGATTCAGTGGTCTTTATCAGATACTGTTTTGCATTAATTGTATTTATAATTTTTATATCTAAATGAAAATAAACTAATTTATATATTGAAAAGGCTTTAATTCTAAATGATTTTTTAATTTTGCTGTCACTTGTGGGTGTACTTTGTTCCTTCTCTATGACATTACCTCAGTTTCTTCCTATCTTCTTGAATATCATCTGTCTTCTTACTCTCTCTTTTCCTTTGTAATTCTCAGATCTCTTTCTTTGTGATGTTGGGTATTCTTCCCATACACTTAGAAATCTGGGACTAAATATAAGGATAGTCTAATACTTTTGCCACCCCCTCTCCCCCATTATCAGGTCTTACCCTATAGTTCTTGGTTTCTATTTGACTGTTTAAGGTAGTTCCATTTCTCTGCTCCATGTTATATGTTTTTTCCCCAGCTTCCAGCTAGGGCATTTGAGATGGTTCTTACTGCATTTTCCTACCTTCCATCTGAACCCCTTCACCTGTTGAAGTACAGTAACATATTTTTTCTGAATCAGCTACTGAAGTCCTACAAGGCTAGGAAGAACATCAAGTTGAAGTGGTTATATTTTCCTATTTCCACTGAGAGATATATGAACCTCAATAAGAGGAGATATGATGGATCTGATAATCAGAAACTGGCACAGGTCTCAGCATGCCAGCCCTATTCTTCAGGCACCTCTGCTTTTCCCACTATTTCCACCTGAGCCAAATTAGTCTTAGAGGGGAGAGAAAATTAAGTGGGGAACATGACTGGGCATTTGTTCTTAACACAGTAATGTTAGTTGCATACATGCAAATGTAACATGCTTGAAATCCTAGAGAGACCTTAAAGAAGAATATTAAATGGTTAAATTTGAATCCTAAAGGCAAACCTAGCAGATGGAAATAGCTCCTAGGCTGCTATAGGCTCTTGGGCTTAAGCATAATAAACAGTGAATGATTTCTTGCTCTTTTAGGGCTGAGTCTCAATTCTCATTGAAGTTTTGCTGCTGAATTTAGCAGTAGGACAGGAGGTTTTGTTGCTGTTAGCACAATTATTACACTGCACTAGGTGTGCTCCTCTGCTTGCTGGGATTAACAACTCTGTAAATCTCTCAGTTGACATTGAATTAGATTTCCTGTTCCTGGTACAGAAGACAAGCAAACCCTTCCCTGTGATTTACAAGCTGAGTTAAGGGTTTGTGTGTAGTCCTGTGAAAGGCAGTTATGGACAGATTCCTTCTTTTGCAGAGTCAGGAATCTCATCTTTGCCACAGGATCAAACTGTTGTACCTGTTGCAGTTTAGAACTAGTTCAGAACTAGTCCCTTAAGCTATCCTAGGGCCAGGAGATTTGGCTCAGTGTACAGTTATGAAAAAGAGTAGAAAAGCAACAGCCATGTGTAAGGGCTCCCTTACTAACAGGGAGAACAGCCAGCTCCCTCTATGAGGTGGCAACAATGGAAAGCCCTGCCAGGAAAGAAGGAAGGCAGAGATCCTGTACCAGTGTTAACTCTTGTGTCTTTTGAACTGTACACTCTATAGTTTCTGTGTTCTCATTGCATCCCTTAAGGTGTTCTGTACTGAATTATTATTTCCTCACTGGAAGCTGGAGGTCACTTCTTTTGTTCTAAAATGGGAGAAAAATCCAGAAGCAAACTAACTTTACCAACATGCTTTGAGGTAAAGGCTATGGTAACCAACCTGGTAATTTAACATTCAATTTAGGGAATACATAAATGGGTGAATATATTCCAGAGATTGGAATTTTTGATCAATTAATTTGATTTTTGATTCAATTAATATCTCATACAATGCGACCCATTGCACTGTCTGCAACAAAACTACTGAAAATTTTGGTGAAAACAAGGGATTTTTTTTTTTAGCTTAATTAAATTGACTCCTTTATTATAGGGAAAGTAATACTAATTAACTACGGGGGGGGGAAGGGCTTTATTTTAAAAACTGCATTTAAAAATAATTCTGATAGACTACAAAGAGGGTTGGGGAATTAATCTGATAAGTTTGCCCAATTCTCTCAGCTTTCTGTTCTGAGCAAAATCATTTGGTTCTGCATTAGCTCCAGTAAAAAAACCCAAGAAACCCACCACTAAGAAAACCTGTGTTCTCCTGAGTGAGTTTCCATCTGCAACTGACTGAAGTCCTGCAAACAATTTGTGTGATGATTCACAGGAAGGAATAGGTTTCAATTCCTTCTCTTTGAGCTGTGTTGATTTGGCAAGGAAATGGGAGCAAAACAATGTTAGTCACATAATTATGAGACCTGTCCTAGAATTCCCACTGAATATATGTGATGAGACGTGAATTACCTTTCATATACATAGGGTTTTATAAAAAATACATATAGCTTAGTAGAAACAGTGACTAAATTAATTAATTACAGGGCTTTATAAAAAACAGAACACCTCCTCCAAATCGTTTCACTGAATTTTGTGACATATTTGTATTGTATATACTCCTCATTCCTACAGTTGTATCAGAGAACCTTTTTTTATGAAATTGGCAGGTTTTGCCAACTGGTTTCTGAGGCCTTAGGTCACATTTAGGACCTGTTTCCAAGTCTCTGCACTTTTCACTGCAGTTTGAAAGAGTTAGGAACTTTTTTAGCTTTGGGTGTTTACAAAAAACCTCAGTTTTCTCGATATACTGAAGTTTTAAAGAAAGCCAACTATGTTACAACTCTTCACGTGCAGTTAGGTGCACACCAGCCGTCTGTGACACAATCACCTGCTGGAGCCGCCGAAAAGTTGGGTTTGCTGATGTAGCTGCATCCCCCGAGCTGCTGCTCGGATGTAGGTACATTTACTAAACTTGCAGGTTTCCTCCCGCTTTTGTTTTGGGGATGTGGCTTTCCAGCCCCTGAGCGATTCTCAGCCTCATATCAGCGTTCTCTAGCGCAGCGCGCTGGCAATTCCTGTAGGAATAGGTAGGAAAGGAGCAGCTCCGACGTGAGACGGAGGGAAGCCGCGGGGCGACACCGCTTTGCGGGTTCCTGGGCGAGTTCTCGGGAGAAGCCCGCAGCCGTGTCGGGCTGGGGCTGTTTGTTTCGCAGCTGCTCCGCAGGAAATCACGGCCGGTCTCTGGCTGGAAATCACGGCCCGTCCCTGAGGGGCTCCGCAGCCTCCGAGGGAGCCCGGGAGCCGCGTCCCTGCCCGGGGGTGTCCCCAGAGCCGGAGCCCTCTCACGGAGTCTCGGCCATCGCCCCAGGGAAAGCGCCAGGCGAGCGGCGGCGTTCCCGGGGATCCGAGGCCGCGCTCTCCAAGTTCTCCCGCGGCGGCCGCCGTGCCTGCCCTCGATTCCTGGAGCCGGCCGCGTCCCGCCCGCTCCCAGCGCCGCCGAGCCGCCCCCTTCCCCCGCTCCCCGCC
>VZTB01002118.1:152681-246314 GCA_013397245.1 Thryothorus ludovicianus
GCTGAGCGGGAGGCTTGACCCGCCCGCTCCCCCTGTGCCAGCCCCCGCTCCCACCCCTGCGGGCTCGGAGGTGGGGATCGGGCGGGAGCGAGGGGCAGGCGCGCAGTAACAGCGCTCGGGGCTCTCTTGGCAGAAAGTCCTGGAGCTGAAGGAGGATTTGAAGCCGGTCCCCGCTGCCCCTGCGGAGCAGCAGCCGCTCTTGCCTCGCTCAGGTCAGGACGCGCTGTTCCCGGGTGGGAGAGGGGCTGGAAGGGAGGGTGCGGAGCCGCTCGTGTGCGGCTGGCGAGGCACGGGCGTACAAAGGAAGCGATGGGAACATCCTCAATGGAGCCTCCGGCGGCTTCCCCCGCCGGGAAGGGGCTGCCGGCGCTGCCACTTCGGGAACTCTCGGTCGCTGAAAACTGCAGCGCTGACGGGGAGGGGAAAAAAAACAAACCGGAGGTTTCTGTGCGGTTCGTAGAGACGCGCTCGGAGAGGATGGAAAGGAGGAGCAGTACTTAATGTAGAAAATTTTAATGTAAATTATGGAAGATGATTTTTTGGGGAAAAAACAGAACAAAAAAAATCATATGGAATCTTGTCTGTAAGAAGGTACTGGGTTGTTGTAGGGCATTCACCAAAAGATGAGGGAATGTTTTCCCAGTTCAGTTATTCTGAAGTTACAGCTGAGTTTTGGTGGCATGCCACAGGAAAGGATTAAAGAAACCCCAAACAAACCAAGCACACACACAAAAAAAACAAACAAAAAGCTTTCCGGAGTACTCTTTTATCTTATGCAGATAATTCTGTTTAAACAATTTCTTGCATGGGATGCTAAAGAAGAGGAAAGAAGTGTAACTCTGCATGTTTTAAGGATTTCTGTGCTTTATAGCGAATGATCACAGACGTTAAAAAAAACAAAAAAACTCAGAACTAACCACAGCTAATTACCAACTTTGTTTTTGTTTAACCTGGAGTTACACTCATGTTACTTTCTAACCTTAACAGTTGGGTTCTGCGATTCCTCTACAAAATAAACAACGCAAAATACTTTTCAAGCGCAGGGAGCTGAGTGGGAGGAAAGGCGATTTAGGGATTGGATTTATTTCTCTCTCTTCCTGTTACTGGGGACAGGTCGGCTTTCCCAGGACCTGACTGCGGTGTCTGTGTGCGGAGCGAGCCGAGCGTTCGTTCACCTGTCTGTCCATCTGTCTGGGTAGCTGTGAGAGGTTTTATTGTTCTCCCAGAAGGAAGTGGGCAGCGGGACGGGGCAGAGAGTGACGGGGAGGGGCGAGAGGAGCAGAACAAGGGGAAAGCAGAGTGGGAACACAGCAAGCGCTGTGACTGCTGCTGCTGCACAGTCACCTGTGCAATTAAAGCCTTCTGCTTTCGATCGCTTGCTCTCATGACAGAGCAGAGCCTGGGATCGTCCTGTGGAGAATACAAGAGGGACTTCGTTATTAGGGCTGCTGGATGCTGAGGGACTCCGCGGTTTTCTCTGGAACTTGGGTTTGCAGAGTGAAGAGTAGCCAGTCACCTTTTCAGGTTTTTTTGCAGTGGGTGCAGTCGCCTCTTCAGGTTTTCCTAAATCCCATTGGGAATGACTCCCTCAAACTTGAGCATGTTAACAGTCTTATCAATCTCCAAATCTGGCTATCAGCTCATTGTTTGTGTCCTCTTGGAGGTGATCCTGGAAGCAAATAAATGTGCATGAGAATGGTTACCAGGGATTTCTCCACTCTCTTGGATCCTGCCACTTCTTTTAGATTTTTAAATTAATGCTAGCGATGGTTTTAAAGTATTTTAGGCTGTTATTGTGATAAACATTTTAATGTTACTGTATTAAAGAACATCTGTGGGAAAATGGTATGAAAATAATACTGCCAAGCTTTAAAGAGAAAAAGGGCTCCATGGCACTCTGTCTTGTCTGTGGCTTACATAAAATCACAGTTGCTGTTGGTTTTCTTACTCAGGCATTAGTTTTACTGAGTTCAAGTAGAGTAAATAGAGTTGTGAGAGGGTTGCTGAAAAGTGCTGTTTCCAAGAGATGCAGCTTTCATCTCTGCATGTTCGTTCACAGCTCTCCTTCCCTTGGTGTATTACGTGTCCTTTTCTGTACCTTTCAGCTCTTGGTTCCATCCCAGTGTAAGCCAAGGGGTGGGTCCGCAGAGAGCTGAGGCTGGCACTGCTGTGGGCCTGTCCCCAGAGCCTCAGAGTGCCCATTTCCTTACTTGTCACATCTCTGTGCTTTGTCACTGGCAGGGACACCGGCACTGCTGTTCACTGCCCCGGGGCTGATCCAGGGGAAAAGTAACCCTCGCTTTTAGTAAACTTTTAAGCCACATCTCTCCTTCTCCGTGTATGGTCGTGTGCTAGTGTGTCTGGAGAAGGGGTGCAATAATTTATGAGGTGAAGTGTGAGAGAAGAATGGGCACATTTTCTTAACAACATTGCCATTTTTCTCCACCTAGCAAAACGATATTCGGTTATATCTGACCACAACTGTATCTTAAGAATGTGAAAATTTATTACCTTTTCTTAGAGATCTATTATACTTTCCCTATAGCTCGTGTTTGTATTTTGTTGATTTGTTAGGTTTGGAGTCCAGTTTGGTTCTTCCTCCCACTCCCTCATGCTATGTGAAAGTTTTCCTGGGCAAGTTTATCACACAATGTACACTAGAAAAGTCTTCTTACTCTACTCCAAGCAATACCTTGGTGTGTATTTCTCTGAAATGATTGGTTATTATTTCTCTTTGCATTTGCATCTTCTAAGTTCTTACAAAAACCTAATGAGGATATAATAATATTTTCCAGTTTTCTAGGTCTAATAATTGGCAGGTTTTTTATACTCTTCACTTTCTTCAGTTTATCTGTGTTTCTTTGTCAGAATGAGATCCAATATTCCACGAGTTGGAGTGATTCATCTCTCTTCGTTGCCTGAAGTGATATGTGAGCCCAGGCAGATTAAAGTCTCATTGGTCATTTTGCAGAAGCATTTGCTTTGCAGACAACTCTCCCATTTGTTCAGCATTCTCACTCTTGCCTGTCTTTAGCTTCTGCTTTTGGCAGGGCTTTTTCCTTGATTTTATCTCCGGGTTTTCTTTGCATTACTTTTTCCACATAGTCCTATTTGTCTCCCTTCTTTCGTTTTCTCTTTTACGCAAACACCCTTTGAGTTGTTTCTACCCACCAGTGTTTGTAAACCTCATTCTGTATCACCTGCAAGTTTCATTAACATTACCTGGAGTCAGTCTTAGATCTTTAATTAAGATGTCAAAGACAATTCAACCAGTAAAGATCCCCGCAGCAACCCAGCAGATGCCCTCTGCATCTGTTGGTCCTGTTTGTGTCTCACATATCATATGTATCATTATACATAGTTTTAAAGCCATTAGGTAATTCTCTAATAATTTGATCATGCTCTCCAAAGCCAGTCTAAAGTAATTTTTGGCTGTGATTTCCGTAGAGAGTAACAAATGCTATTTTAAATCTAGACTTACTGTGTTGTGCACTGTGTTCTTTCATTCTCTACCTTCACAGCATTTCTGTCTTCCTTTGAGGAGCAATCAAGTTTATTAGGATTTACAGTAATGGATGCTCCCCTCTCTCCAACTTCTGCCAGCAGCCATGCTCAGTAAATGTCCAGTGTGTTCCTTTGTAGAGCCTTGTAAAAAAGCCACAAGCTGGCGTGCATGGAGCTCATTACAAGATCTGGGACTAGACTATTACAAAGAGCTTTTTAGGCTTAGGAGGTAGTGTTTCGAGTTCTTGGGGTTTTTTGGGGATGGGGGGAGGGTTTGGTAGGTTTTTGGTTTTATTGTTCCTGCCCCTTGGGTCCTCCTTTTTCTGGAGATGATGCAGTCACTCCCCTTTGTTTTTAACACCATATGAATTAGACTTTTTCCTGCTAGGGAGGGGCAGGTTTTCCAGTTCCTGGTGCTACTGGCTGAGTCACTGGCTCTGTTTTTCTGTTCTCTTGTAGGTTTATAATTACCTTGTTCTTACCTTCGTTAGAAGGTGATTGCCAAAGGATAGGTGTTTTACACTCCTGTGTTTCTGAGACATGAGCGCCAGTGGCTTTCAGAGCCTGGGTGCAAGCCCTCAAATCATCTGCTTTGCTATTGCCAAAGAGAAATTAAATCAGCATAGCCCTCAAAGTGCCTTCCTTCCAACAGTGTGGTAACCATTAATGACAGATGTCCAGGCAAAGTGTAATCTCTTGTAACCTGGGCTGATTGAACTAAGTAGGAAATGTCAAGAGAACATGGAGCAGGTGTACACTGAAATGGAAAGGGAGGATTTATTAATGTGTCCTAAGTTCATTTTACCTGATCATACATCTCTGTAGCTCATTGAAATAAAGCCCATTTGTACCAGACTAGCAGGACTTAGGAAGATCTCTTTGTTTGAAAACCTTGTCAGCTTAGGAGGGAAAAAAGTAGGTGTAAAAGAGAGGTCTGTGTAAGAAGATTATATCCAAGCACATTCACTGCTCTTTGAATTATCTTTATGAAAAATAAAATAATAATATTCTATTTATTTCTCTGCCCCCAGTTGTGAAGGATCTATGTGATCAGAAGAAAATAACTGCAGGTGGAACTCTGCTTCTATCCATCCAGTATGGGAACTGAGAAATAGAGTAGCAGTGTCTTTTTCCACTGCTTTAAGTTTTATTTGTAAGAACATGCCTTAAAAACTGGAGCAGAGTCTGGAGAGAGGGTTGGCTGTGTCTCTTTAAGAATCTAGTTGTGCTTGGCTGGCTGCCCTTGTTCTCCTGTAGATTAATCCAGCAGAAGGTATATAACCTGTTGACCTTCCTGGCAAGAAGGGTCTGGAAGGGCAAAGAGATAAATCAGAAGGTTCATGCTTTCCTGTACTATCTGGGGACAAGTTTGTTTTTCAGTTTTTGACATGTCTTTTTTAATTTTTCTTTTTTTTTTTTTTAATTTTTCTTTTTAACTGATTCTTATTTGACGGTTGGGGTTGTAATTACAGATTCTCATGATTTTCATTGGCTTTCTGTGAAATCGCTGTGTTCAGCAGGTTGGAGGTGATGGCATGTTTATGCCACATTTGGAGAGAAGAAAGGGTTCTGAACTCAGAATTACACTGGTCTGAGTTGGGGGTGGCTTTACTGTCTCATGTATCAAACTGGTAGGAGCACTGGAATCTGGCAAAAATGTCTGGTGTGTGTTTGCTAGGAAATCTCACACTCTTTTACGGAAAGTTGGACTTTCCCCAGTGTCAGCCTTAAGAACTGAATGTGTAAGCAGTGAATGTTGACCTGCTGCATGGCCCAGATGTTGTGTGTACCCCAAAACTGAGCTGGGGTGGTGTCTGAACACCCCAGGAGAGTGCGGTGGGTTGGTAGCCACAGGTAGGGTTCATTCAATGATGCAGGTGTTTCATGGTGGCTGTTCTTTACTTGGGCACTGCCTCATGACAAGCATCTAACCCCTTTAGGCTCGTGCTTGACTGCTGCTAAAATCAAAGCACACCTGTAATTGGCTGACTGAAGGAAGAAAAGTCAAAAGAGCGCTGAGCATTGGTGCTATTTTGTGTACCTGCTCTGCCTGTTAGTGATTTGCATTTGTGTTGAGGCTTTAGTAGAGGGCTTAGTCCTGGCCAGACAGGTCATGCCCACAACACAGACCACCTGCAAGCACTACAGAAGGGGAAAGCTCACTGCATTCATGGGCTCTGTGATCACTGTCTATTCTCTTGTAAGCCCCTTAGTCCAGGTTCAGCTGGTTTTTTTTTCTTGGAGACTGACTATAGTTTTGGAGCTAAACATTTTCACTGCATTGGGTGAGATTTGCAAACATCTGTCTCTTGTCTGAGCTCGTGTTCAGTTCTGCCATTAATGTCAAGGGAAGATGAGCATGTCACAGTTGGGAGGCTTTGCTGCATCATCAATCTTTGAGTCCTAGACAAGAGATTGAAAGATGGCATGAGCAGGAGGCAGGATTAGGAAATAAGAATTTGATTTTGATATTATAAAGTGGGCATTATGAGTCTCAGGTTAGTGTTACATGAACCCCTCTGAAATTATCACTTGCAATTGCAAATCACTTTTAAAGTTAACCTTTTCTTACCTTGAAGTTCTTGTCTAGATTTTAACCTTATTCTGATTTTTCCATTGGGTGGTTCACTTAGATCTTCATGCTCTATTTTTTTTCCATAGGTAAAATGGAGGCTTTTGAGCCCATTGGTAAGATTTTCAGGACAACTGAGTTTTGGCGAGTTTAGTTTTTTTAGGTTGCTGTTGAAGATTCCCTATCCTTTATGAATTAAGTGGATGATACTCTTTGGGAAAATGCTCAGCTTGATTTATTTCTTTCTCTAGCTTGGTTTGGTAATTCTCAAGTCATTTTACTCAGTCAAAATCTAAACTTGTCCGTACATAAAGGGATAGTTGCAATTTGCCTATGCTAGCTGACACCACCAATGCCTCTGGGATAGAAAAGGGATGTGATTATTTGACTCCCTCCTGGTTCCTTGCTTTCTAACCAGCTCCAGGGAGAGTAACTCCTGGTGCCTGCTGCTGCTAGCACGAGGGTGACTAACCATTTTCACCCTGCCACAACCTTCATCTGTTTGGGAAGCTGTGAAACACATGCCACATGTCTTGGAAAGTCAGGGAGAATGGGAGCTCTGGGAACGGTTCCCACATGGGAGATAACAGTGACTCCCCAGGAATTCCACTGTTCCTTTGAGAGCTGGGGCCAGCCCAGTGCGTGGCTCAAACCTGGCAGTGTCAATCTCTGCTGCCCTTGCTGGCTCGTTTTTCTCTCCCAGCTGAGACATAAATCACCCAGTCGTCATTTTGTCAGTCCCAGGCTGGTGGCCTTGTGATGTGGCCTGGACATGGGAGCTGGGCATGAGCTGCTCATTGCTCAGGATCCATCCCCAAGCTGGACTAGTGGGATCAGACCTGGCCTTTGGGTTTTGTTGTTGGGTTGTGGGTTTTTTCCCTCCCCTCCGTAGGGCAGCAAGGCTCTGTGCTCTGTTTCCTTTATCTCAAATGTAAGTGATTGGGTGGTGTGCAAGGCCACACACAGCCTTATCTCATCACATCCTGTTTGACTGCATTATCCAGGGCTGCACTGATAGAAGTTCTGCTCTCTCCTTGCTTTGATTTATATCACTCTGCTGGACACTACATCCTCTCTCTGTTTCAGCCAGAACCAGCTACTGCAATCATTCAAGAGTTGTTTTGCTTTGCTCGGGAAGTCAGGTGCCTTTTGAACAGCAGCTGCTGCAGGCAGTTTCGGTGTAGCAAACAAACCAAGCTTGATTTTGTGTTAGGCAGTGTGACAAGCATTCAGCTGGAGCCCAGCCTCCTGTTGGATATGATCTGAGGCTAGCAGTGCTTGTTCCCTTATAAACCAGTCTTATTCAGTGTTGAGACAGAGACAAAAATCTCACCACGCAGCCTGTGGATGTGATGAGTGTATATTACCTTGCCCAATACCGAGAGGCAAATCTCAGTTCTTCCCTCCTTGCCTGGCACTGCTGCTAGTTAAGAGCTTTTATGTCCTCTATAGCCAGTAACACTTACCTTAACTGGTTTTATTCATGGGATTATGCAGCATTACTCTGCTGTCCTGGGTGGATAGGGCTATTCACAGGGAATAGCCAGCATTACTCAGGATTGCAGGAGGCCTGAGGCAAGAAGTGAGATGACAGCCAGGCTCAGCCCCTGGCTAAGCTGTTGAGGAGTGTTTGAGCTAAGCCCTCTCAAGAGGCCCAGTGAACTGCACCCACCTGACTCCACTGTCTCCAGGCTGTTTTAATGATGGGAATGCAGCTCCTAAGGAACCTGAGGAACTGGTTGCAGTCAAGTGCTGCAAAAGTGCTGTTACCTTCCTAGGTACAGTTCAGTGCCAGGTGGTCTTGCTTCAGTTGTATTTTTTTTTTCTATAGAGACCCTATAAACATGTCCATGATTTTTGTCGTCTTTTGTCTGAGAACTTTACAAACTTTATTTATTGTTGAGCACCTGCTTTCCCACCTTTTCTCTTTCCAGTATGTTTTTCCCGCAGTCTTTGAGTTGCACCATCTGGGAGCTACTCATCTACTGATTGCACTCATTTTTCTCTTTCAGAGGAACTAAACTATTCTTGTAGTGTCCCATAGAATTTCCCAGTCTTCTTCCTCTGGTAAGTTTGAATGCTATCTTCCATCCCGTTCCTTGAGCAATAGGCTTCTTAGTGTTCCAGACTGTTGCTTCCCTAAACCCAAATTTGTATCACTGCGTTGAGTTCATTTGCTAGGTGCTCTAAATGGGAGTAAGTGGCTGGTTACTCTTACTGTTTTATATATACAATAAACTCTATAGCTTGAGCAGCAGGATGTCATCTGTTAGGGATGAACTGATTTTTAAAAAAAATTCTCTGCCCGCTGACCAGAAAGGAAAACGTAGAGGTTGGAATCCTCTGTAGCAGCATTTGGCTCATGTTACCGAGGGGATGAATGCCAGAGTTTGCATTTCAATGGCACCAAGGAGCACCTGTGAGGTGAAGCAGTCCCCGCAGTTCCCGGGGACAGCCGAGGGTGAAGGGATGAAGGGATGCTCTCGGCAGAGCCCAGCGCCTTTCTCCGGGCTCCACAGCGGGAGTGGAGCCGCCTGCCAGAGCGCACAGGGCTGCGCTGGCCGGGGACCCTGCCCGGGAGGGGTGAGTGACTGAACGGGGACCCTCTGCCTGCTGGGCTCTGCCCCATTCCTGCAGGGAAAGGGGAGCGGGGGGAGTCTCTTGGACACAGCGGCCCTAAGAAAACCGAACAACTGGAGGCAGCTGGCTGCAATTTTTCAGATCCTCAGGAAAGTATGATTTTGTGTTGAGCAGCTGCCACAAACACTTAAGAGGGAGTTGTTATCGACAGTAATGACTGGGGGATTAATATTAGAAAGCAGATGTGTCAGACTATGGAGCCTGTTTAAAGATGTGCTCCCTGTCAATGAGGCCTTGCTGAAGGGCTCTTGGCAGCTGTCTAGCCCTGCAGGATCTCTGAATCTCGATGAGATACCATGTGTGAAAGGAAAGAGAGTTAGTGTTGAAATTATCAGAATTGGGACACTTAAACCAAAGCTGCTGGAGCTGAAAGATTTTTGTTTCTCCATGGTTTTGCTTTGTGAGCGACTCATTAAGGAATGACCGTGGCAGAAAGGAAAACGGAGCAAGAGTGAGTAAGAAACAGTATTTGGACAGAGGGAAACCTTGGGAAGGAAGACACAGATACTGTGGTGAGGAGGTGGATGTGCTCTGAGGGGCCTTGTGTCTTTGAACCTGGGAGAGAAGCAGTGACTGAACCCCATAAAGAAAGATAGTTCATCATCTCTCAGTAAAATGAGAGTGAGAATAAAGAAAACTGTAAGGTACAATCGCAGAAGTACAAAAGCCAAGAAGTGGGGCATGAGTTCAGGCTGAGGGAATCCCAGGAGAACAAACATCAACTCCTGAGACCTCTGGCAAAACTTGCTATTATGAATATGGGGTAGCATCCTCTGGATACTCTGTTCCTAAGAACTACTGTTCCTGGTGAGGGAATTCAGATGGGGAAGGAATTGTCTGAGATGTCTGTTTAGTGCTTTCAGAACCAAATTCTCTCTATATCAGAAGAAAGCTTTGTGATTACAAACTCTTCCACAGGAAGAACTTGAAAAAAAGTTTAACAAGTACTAAAATATTGGGTGATATTAGGACATTCAGCAACACAAATCACCATTAAAGCTACTACCAGGCTGTATGCATGTAGTTACTATTGAATGGAAGACAGAAGCAAATGGGAAGTAGATGCTAGCTGGAAGATTTGTATTTTCTTAAGGAAGTTACTAATGAATATTATTGAAACTTTTCTTATAAATACGACATTCAACATTCTCGTGCTTCTGAAAAATCCTGGTTTTCTTCTGATTTCTCATTCAATGGGAAGTGATTCCACTACTAGGTTTCCAAGTTGCTATCCTAATAAAGTAATTTACCACAGGGTTTAGCCCCCAGCTTCTTTTTAGCTTGCTGTGCTTAGTTTAAGGAGTGATCATCTTGGCCACCACTGAGTTCAGATCAACAGCACAGGAAACAGAAGGCTTGAAAATGTTCAGCCAAAGCAGAGACCAGCAGATCAGATAGCACTCAACCAGGACTCCCTGAATTACTCTCTATTGCTTCTGGCACAGAGTGTTTCCTGGGACTGCACATGGAGCTCAGGAGTTAAGCAACATTGTTTAAGAAAACTTTGCAGGCCTTTTAAGCCTTTGGCATCTCAGTGATCTAGAGACACAGAGTTGTAAGGATTTCCATGGCCATTTCAGTCTGTGGAATTTCTTCAGAAGCTATCAAATAGAAGTAAAATTTTTGTTAGTGTGCTCTGTAATCTGAGTAATTACAGAGGTTTTAGCTGGAGATGGGCACACATCCATGATTTTATAGTATGTATGGTTCCTCATTTTTTGTCATCCATCAGAAATAGTTTCAGTACCAAGAAGGGAAAGCACAATCAGGACCCAAGGTGTAGAAAAGTTGGGATTGACCACAATAGCACATTTCACTTCCTGCTGACCTAGCTGTAGTTTGAGTTAAAACTAACATTGCTGAGCAAGGCACAAAAAGCAAGATGCATAAAACAAAAGTTTATCTGATCACGTCAAGATTTATATAATTTCTTCTGTCATTGCTATTATGTTCTACATCTCCCTCGATTTACACCAAAGTGAGAGAAAGTTCATTCTGTCTCCTGCTTTGTGGACTTAAGGTACAAATGGCATCTGCTCAAGTTGATGCAACTTTTCTTTAAGGTTTGAAGAACAGATTCTCGGGAGTTGATACTGAATAGATCAGGATTTCTCCTCCACGTGTTCTGGAGCTTGGATTAGAATGGACCCAGATTTTCCTGCGTGACTTAGTGCAGATGCCAAGCCTTGTAAAACATGAAATGATCAGGCAACAGCTCCCAGGGTGTGAGTGTGGTGGAGGGAGGAGAGTTGTGCTTCAGATATTTTTATTTAGTTTCAACTTAAGAGTGTGCCATGATGAAATCATCTGCTAGGTATTCCCCTGTGTCAGCATGGACACTAAGGAGATGAAAATAACTGGATTCAAAGCAGATGCTTTTTATGGTCATGATGGTCCTTCATTCCCTAGGAGATGGCTTTGGCTGTGTGCATTGTAGGGGATTTGGCTTGACAGCAGAGCTGTAGCTTCCAGTGACAGTGGCTTTGGGAGCTCAGTGGTTGAGCAGTGTGATCTGTTTTCACTTGGTGTGCAGCCTGCTGGCTCGGCTGAGGTTTGCAGCTCCCGGTGCAGGTGGTATGATGAATACACTTGCTGTCACACCTTGGGTTTCGTTCTGAATGCTTTTCAGCCTGTCATCACAAGTTAAAACCAGTCTGGGCCTTGTGTTTGTGGCTATTTTGATGTGTTTAACTATGGAAGGTCTGCAGAGTCCCTCCAGAGACTAGGGGGAAATAAAAAAGTAGATTTGGAACACATAACTTCTCTTTCCTTGTGTCTCCCTGTGGAAAGCTTACTCCTTTACACTGACTGCCCAGCAGGACAATCTCTTAAATACCTGTGTAATTTTTTATTAGTCTCTGTCAGTGAAAGGGGGAATGGTTGGTGAGGGAAGCAACTGTTGCCCTTCATTTCAGAGTCTCTTTAAGTCACATTGCCAGCCTTGGTGCCATTCACAATGTGCGTGGGACGCCTGTCCCAGTGGTAAAAAGCCAAATGTGAGTTCCCCTTTCTGCCCCCCTCACCTCCCATTTTATTATTTCTTTCCATGTTCATTAAAGCTCTGAAACTGTATACTATGGATCAAGAGGGTTAAATTAATCTCATGTAGGTGCTGAAATGGATGGATGGGCAGTGGTAGGCCATTACAGTGATTTGTGTTTCAAATACTCTCACAGGAAATAACTCGTATACTGGGTTTTCTAAATGTCTTTGTGAACCATTTGTTAAAACTGCACAGTTAACTGTGTCTAAATTATTTGTCTAATTTATATTGTCTATATTGAAATTAGTCAAAGGCACAGTATTGTCTTGTTTCCTGGGTTTTGGAGATGTAAAATACGTATCTGCTGCTGTCTAAAGTCATTAAGAAGCAGCAAAACCTGAGAGCCAGTGTTGTTAAATCTTTAAAATTTCAGGTTTTGAAATGTTTAAAGTTCTTAAATAATTTCAGTTTTTATTAAAAAATAAATCAGATCATTATGGTCTTAGAGAAGATTTTGAAAGCACAAAATCCAAAGAGATAAACTAAAGAAAGACTTGAAAAATGTTTGTCAGAAAAGTTTCTGGAGCTATGAGCCTTGTATTTTTGAAGTTCTGAGGTAAAATAAATGGGCTGCTTTCCCCCTATACCAGCCAGGGCATGGTATAACTGCAAGTATGTATATTTTTTTTTAATAACTAATTTTTGACAAATACTACACCCAGATTTCTCCTCTGTTCCCCTTTACATTTTCACTGTGATATTTCTGAGCTAGAGAGTTGTCATGTCAGCCTTGTCTCCTTACTCATGTTCAATGCAGGTTTGATGTTTCTGTTGCTCTTGGAAAAAAGTCCTTATTCTGATTTTCTTGCTACCCAGCTCAGTGTGGTGACAGAGAGGGAAGTTTTGAACCCTGGCTGGATTCTCAAATGCTGGCTTGTGAATATTTTTTGTAGCCCAGATAACAAAGCTATTAAAATGATAAACAAACAGCTTTGGGATTAAGGCAGAAGAATGATCTGTGTCTTTAGAAGCCATTTGTCTCCTGCCTGGTTGACTGGAAGTGTCTGTGTGGTCTGAAGTCAATTTCTCAACGAGTGTTTCAGCAGCTCCTCTCAAAGGCTTCAGCCTCTCCTCTAGGCATTTATAAGCAGACTATAATTTATTGTAGTTTTCAAGAGCTAGCAGCTGCCTGCTTAGGTTCAATGAGCAACCAAATTTTGCTCCTGCCCAGTGGCAAATCTTATAGCCTGAGACTGGTAAGTGATGAGGAGGCAGAGAGGCAGAGGAAACTGAAGGAATTTGCCCAAAGTCATTCTGAAGATGGGCAGTAACAGGCTAAGGACCTTGGTTCTTGACCTGCAGCCTGGTGCTGTCATCCCTGTACTCGTGGTGCCTTCTGCTCCTGCCAGGATACGGTGCTGGGATTTGGAAGACACTGCATTAAACTGTCTGGCTCCAGGAATGGCTTCTTAAAAGCACAGCTGATCCTTGAGAAGAAATGTCAGTGTTAGAAGTGACACCAACTACTAACTCTGATCCAGTGAAACAGTATCTAAGAAAATTTCAACCCCAGTGCTCAGTGATGACTGGATAATTCATCACTGCTTTATTTTGCAGTCTTTCACACAGACTGAATCCCTCTGTTTGTGTTTTAGAAAGTTAAATAACAGCTACATGGATAATGACAGGGCAGGGAGAAAGAAATAAAGGAGACAAAGACACAGGAAGACTCCTGTGAAGAGAGCTGGGAAGGGACAGAGTTAATGAACTGAAGAGAGATTGGAGCAGGTTGTTTGTAGAAAAATTTGTAAAAAATGGTTCCATCTCAACATAACTAAAAATCCAACATGTGGTTATCATTTAAGATAAACTTAAAGCAGAAGCCCTCCTAACTGAGATTTTTTTGGACTTTTTTTGCTTTACTGTCTCCTCTTTCCTAGCAAGGTTTCTAACTGCCCGGCGGGATGTGCTTGCTCCATTGCAGGTTCCGCGTCCGCTCCTCCGCGTGGCACCTTGGAGTTTCTAGCTGGCACCATTACCTCCAACGAGTGGAGTTCTCCCACCTCCCCTGAGGGGAGCAACGACTCGGGGGGCAGCGAGGCCTTGGACAAACCCATCGACAATGACGCCGAGGGCGTGTGGAGTCCGGACATCGAGCAGAGCTTCCAGGAAGCGTTAGCCATCTACCCGCCATGCGGCCGCCGCAAGATCATCTTGTCAGACGAGGGCAAGATGTACGGTAAGGGGAGAGAGACACCGCCCTCCAAATGATGCTCTCTGAGTGAATTCCCTTCTCTCAGGTAGTTCCCGGGCTGGTGGTGTTGGTTGCCTCGAGTTGTGTTTAGGAATTCGGTGTGAAAGTTTTGACATTGACAAAGCAGGAAGAGTTACAGGTATCTTTTTCAGGGGACTATTCATAAGGTAGATCTCAGAACTGAGCATGCTATTGAACTAATCTTTATATACAAATATATATAATCCAACAGCTTCATGGTTTGACAGAGCCTGTCTTTTATGATATCTCTTGCTGTGGTCTTCAGTGCTCTTGTTGGAGGTAACAACAGGTAATGATCTGCATGTTTGGTGCTACAGAAGTTCAGCTCCTGAACTCCCAAACGGCTCTGCTGCTGTGCAAGCACCTACATTTTGTCAACTAGCTGCACTTTTCAGATATTGAGGGCAGAATGTTCTGTGTACTCCTTTTCATTGTAGTTTGCCTTCTCATAGCCCTGGCACAAGTATCTTTCACCTGTGGCTTCTTCTCATCTAGCTAACTAGATACTCAACTGTAAATACAGAGAAGCTCTGGCTTGCAGCTGCAGCAGAAGTCAGCTTTATATGTGGCAGACATGCTTTTTTTGAATGGGGTTTTTTGACCTTTTCCACAGTTAAAATTTCTTTTGATTTTGTTAACGAAAAGCTGGTCATGCCTGGATTCTCTAGCTGAATACTGCAAGAAGCCACCTGGTACTTCTGTGGCTAAAATGCAAAGCCTGAATACCTATTTTGGCATTTGGTTTTAAGTACAAGGTGGACAGAATCTCAGAACAAGGATCTTATGGAGGACAGCCCTCTTTCTACCCAGTCAGTGCTTGCTTTTTTTCCCCCCCTCATACATTGGAATATGCAAATCTTCACAGGCCCCATCATGGGATGCTCCGTGCATGCCCCCGAGCTTCCTACGGAGCACTTCACAAGTCATTCTGCAGGTTTCAGTCCACCCATCAGGCCATTGTTCCCCGAGCAGGGGAATGGATTGCTCGGACTGTGGAAGCGTGGGTGGGCTCTTGTTTACACGGCCTTATCTCAGAGGATGGTTTTACTGGGTACACACATCATTGTACCTGGGAAGAGCAGCATAGGTTGGGTAAGGCTGATCCCCCTGAGGCTAATCTAGGGCCAGTATTCTTAGGCTGACATCAATTCCTGCTCTGTGCTGGTGCAAACGTTTTTTGTGATTGGGTTGTGGAACTAACTGGGGAACGGATCCAGCTTAAAACCAACAGGGTCAGAAAGGGGAAAAAAAAAAGTGAACTGTAGTTTGGATACTGCCCAGCTGTTTGTGCTGGTATTGAGAGAAAGGATGGTGAGATTGGGAATGAGCAGCCATGACTGAGGTTAAAGTAAGACTGCTCCTTTAGGGGCCGATGCTTGCTTAAAATGTTCCTCAGACTAAAATATTACTTGAGAATCCACCCCACAGTTATTAAGCACGAACTAGTGACATGCCTCTTGTTGCTCTATGTCTGCACTGCTTTTCATGATGGGAGACTTTTAAAACTACTGGTGAAAAATTACAGGTGTTTTTTAAGACTAATTATTTACTGAACATTTTGCATGGCCCCTGAAGTATTTCAGCTTTGGAGTGAATGTGTCAGGGCAGAGAGTGAAAGACAAGAAAAGAAATGAAAGCAAACGCAGAGCACAAAGGGATACAGAAACCGATGAGTCTTAGCTGGGCCTGACTTAGCATGGATTGGTGTTAAGTGGAACACACCTAGTTGACTGGACTGGTGAACTGCAGAAGGTAAATAACACTCTCGCAGGGTGAAAAGTTTAGGGTAGGCTCAGGAAGAAGAAATGAAGAGCTTTTCTGCAAGCCCTCCCCCACTACTCCAAATGGGACAGTGTCCCTGCTTGCCTTCAGTGCACCTGTTCCCAGTGTGGATGGTTGGTTCAGTGTGCTCCTGACAGAACCCAGGCACTGATTTATGCCCTCCTTTGCTTACTCGTCTCCAGGATTCAGGCCAAGGAAGTGGGGCCCTGTCTGGGATCTATACAAAGATATGACCGGGCAGGGAGAATAAATATAGTCCCTGATTTCATCTTCAGTACTCACAAGCCAGCTTGTGGAACAGGGCAGGCTCCATGTGGAGCTGGCTCTGCCTCTGAAGGGATGGTTATTTATCCACCCTGTGACAGACTTGCACAGAGCTCTCTGAATCAAGGGCTGAGGTGTTACAGAGATCTGTATATGCCCATTTCTCCTGACAAAACTGGGACCATTTCACTGTTTCTCACTGAGTAGTGGCTCGTGTGGTGTTACTGCTACAGGCAAGATGTTCCAGGTCTCAGAATCTCTTCAGTGTGCATTTTATATGCTTCTCATCTTTTGTGAGGCAACCGATTGCCAGTTCAAAGTTGGCAGCTTTTAGCTGAAGGGTACTGAGGCAACATGAAGAATTTGTGCTGTTTTGCTCAAATGCATTTAAAATCGTACAGAAAGTTGTGCTTCAGCCTCTACACAGGCCTCATGCTCATGTTTCTATGCCTCTTCAAAGTCGGCTCCTTTACAGCTCTTTAGACAACACTCAGGTGATTGCTGAGTGAACAGGATTCCATCTTCACACCAAAGTCAGCCAAACTCTTCTTTGTACACTGATAATCTGTATCTCTCTTCATTTGCTGCCTTTCCTTTCATTATCTTTTTCCTTACTAGAAATGCTCCATTTCTGCATGGGGGCAGTATCCTGACTGAGTGAGCTCATGCCACAGCCTGCTCTGGGTGCAAGCCCTCACTGGCCTTTCCAGCAGGCTTTGCTGACCACCTGCTTAAGGCACAAGCAGCTGTCCTGTGTGATATGGAATGCTGTCCTTTCTCCTAATCATTGTATTGGCATTAGAAGCGTTGAGTCTGGGGCACCTTCTGCTCTGGTGCCTTCTGGTACCACTAAGGTCTTGCAGAACAATTTTATGAGTGTTGCCTGCTGGAACACCGTGGGGGTACAGTACTACTACATAAATCTGTCATTTATGTTTTCCAGCAATGCTTTTCCATGAAAGCAATCATATCTGTAGTGTTTGTACTAAATAAACTCACAGAATTAGGTGTTGGGTATTTCCTGGCATCTTCAGTACTGGTGGAGAGACAGGAGAAGGAAAAAGCTTAGTACCTTTGTGGGATTTGCATGGAGATGCCAAACAGATCAGGTCAAAGTCAACAGAGAAATAAGAAACAGTAACTTGCAAAATGATATTTTTTTGGTATTACAAGAGATAAAATAAGATCTTGGAAAAAACGAGTTACTACCTTAACTGCCCAGTGTTCTCTTCCACTGCAGGAACACCTGGTTTAGAGCATCTTTTTGCAAGAGGGGCTGGAGTTGGGGGAAGTTTGTTAGGTGGCTGTTCTGAAGGAGTCAGTAGTTTAGCAGCTGCTTTTCAAACAGCTCAGCCATTTCTGTGCTGAGCAGGGAGGGGCAGACAGCTGGGGGCAGTCATCCATCTCCCAGGCTGGTGCCATCTGTTTGTGAGTTGCTGATAGGAAATACTTAGAGATGTCCAAATCTTAGAGGCTGAGTGATAGAAGGACAGTCAACCATGTTACTAGTTAAAACTTGGAGCCCGAAGTAGACCACAAAGTCTTGCTTTTACAACTTGACTTAAATGGGATGAAAGGTCACTTTAACGCTAAAAGCTATCAGGTCACAGGTGGTCTCTCCCACCCCTATTCTGAAATGACTAGAGTAATTTCAGGATAATGCCTTTATCTCCAAGGGATAAGTTATCATTCCATGTTTTCCCCTACCTCAAAGAGTCACTAAAAGTAGAACTGCAAAACAAACACATAAATCCGACGAAGCCTAAAACGCACACTGCCTGTCCCAGTTCATAAACACTTCTTGAGGGGAGGGAGGAGAATGGTTGTTGTTTAAAATATGGAAACCTTCAAGGTGACAGTCTTCAAATGCTTTCCTCTATTTTGTAGTTTAGCACCTTACCTGATGAGGTTTCAGTCAAAGGTATTGAAACGTGCTGAGAATGTGCTCAGTTGACACTGAACTGAAGGTTCCAGGTAATTGCAAGATTTATATTACAGCTGTGATATCCCTCAGAGAGGTAATTCTGAAGTTCCTCTCCCTTCCATTGCTATGATATAGTGAACTCTAGAAGAGTTCACTTTATCCCATGATTTTGGAAAATAAAAGGAATCTCTTATTTGAAACACCAGAAGACAGACAAAGCTTTGATTTCTGGACAATTGGCCAGGATGGAGACTTTGCCCTCGCCTCTGGTGTAGGTGTTATGTCTTTGGAGTTGCTTAATAACAAGGTTTTGTTTCACTCTGTCATCTTTCAGCTTTGCTTTTGTGTGGCTCTGGTTCTTTGTTTTTGACTAGACAAAGCCAGACTTCTGGAGACATTAGCAGTGGGTTAAACTTCTGATGGAGTTAGTCATGCTTTTCCTTCCATCTCCTTTGTAAGCCAAGTTTATGGTTCTTTGTGTTATGCTGTATGTCAATTTAACTGGTGTTTTCTCCATGCAAGCATAAAAAGAAATATTTTTGTGTGAATTCCAAGCATTTCTTGAATATTGAGAAATTTGCCACTTTTGAAATACCAACCCACCAGGAATCTTCTTGCAGTTAATAGTAGTGGCTATGGCATCCTTCCTTAACATGCTTAGTGCTGAACATGAATATAGCAGCAATCTTACTGTGCTACATGTTAGCAAAATTATTTTGTGGGAGTTTCATTCTTTTGGTTCAATAAAGGGAACATATTTTTCCTGTACCTTTTGATTTTTAGCAGCTTTGTAGTCCCATAATTATCTGTCATGTTTAAAAATAAGTGAGATGTGCAGTACTATGTTTTTCCCATGGTATACGTCTGCAGCCACAGAGTTTTCATCATGTTTAGGTGACTTCATTCATCAGACACATTGTATTACCCTTTTGGCTCTTCCTCTGACTTCTTAATTTTTATATTTCAAATTTTTAGTAATTCTTCAAGATAGAATTGATTTGTAGTGCATATTGACAGAAAGGCATTTGGTTTGATTTTTTATTTTTGCATTGTAGATAACACATCCTGTTTAATTCATTTCTAATTTAGTAGGCCAACTTTGTTTTGTAGGTGTATGTACTCACCCACATTCTAACTGAGAGACTGTTTATATTTAATTTTTCATCTTTTTCTCTTGTTGCATGTTCTTATTTTCCTTCTGCTCTTCTTCTGGATAACTTTACACATTTCCAGTGGTTTTCTGAAAAGTTTAGTTTTAAGAAGCCATAGTGTTCTTTTACATTTTAAAATCCACTTCCTTGTTTTACAATTGGGTCCAATACTCTCAGTTGCTAATTTGTTCTAATAAATACCAAATGTTCATTAATACTTAAAAAAAATTCAGATGAATTCAAAATCCGGGAACAGAAACCAGATATGGAAAACGAAAATTAATAGTGTCCAGTGACTTGGCTTTCTTCTCTTTAAAACAAGTGCATGTAAAGCTATCTTCTGGACAGGTTTCTGCAAACACGTTACCAGAAAGATCTCAAAAACATGGAGTGAGTTCTGAGAAGAGCAAGCATGCCAGACTTAACATTGAGCTCTGGGAGTTGAAGGGACTGATTTAGGAGGAAAGATTAAAGTAGCTAAATATACATAGCTTGGCTAAGTGATGACTGAAAGGTGGAGGGTGGGGGGACACATAATAACAGTCTAAAAATATTTGAAGGGTGTTAACATTTAGGAGGGAGAGGGATTTTATGTGGAACATGTGAGCATGACTAGGATTAATGGGGGAGAAAGAGAGAATATAGGATGGATATCAGCAAAGGCTTCTGGACAGAATGGTGCTCAGTGCTGAGGGATCCCCCTCCTCTGAAGAGCTATAATGGAAGCGCTGTTGTTGGGAACTTTTAAAATTGTATCAGACTAAACGATAAGGATTGTATTTGCAAAACTAGAATGGGGTGTGTGCAGGTGTGCATGTGTATCTGTGCTTTACATGAATGAGAGGAGGATTCCAGATGGGAACTGCTGTGGTTTTGCATAGGAAACAAGAGAACAGTGGGCATTAGGTGGCTTTACACTGTAAATGTCTGCATTTTTGGGTAAATTGTTAGTATTGTGATTCATACTACCTTTGGTTTTGTGACATGAGCGTGTTTATTTAACTGATTGACGCAGGAGCCCTTCCTTAGGTCTGAAACAAAAAGAGCAGGCTTCTAGGTAAATTCCAGGAGTGCTTTCTCAGAGTTTGCCTTCTGTCAATTAGCCAAACATTGTGTAGAGAAGGATAACAGCACTTCTCAAGAAAGATCGTGCATATACATAGGGGGAGCTGATAACAATATGCAGATTGTGTGGAGACCTGGCCTAGGAAAAAAAGGAGCTTCCTTACTTCTTCAGTGCAAGTAAGAAAAACCTATCACTTTCTTTTAAAGTCTCTTTCAAAAGCATTCTTTTTCTCTTAAGAAAAACCAGTGTGAGACAACTGTAACCCTTCCATTTTCTAATGCCTAAAGGGAAGCTGCTTGTTCAGAAAATGCCAGTGTTGCAGCTAAAAGAATGAGCAGTATTCTCATTCATGTAGGATCCAGATAATGAGCACAGGAGGGCTAGGGCTGTCTATTGGTTTAAACAGTTGCTCATTAGCTAATCCATAACAAACCCTGTATTGTCTGTGTGTGGTGAAGATCTGGGCAGCAAAACTGGGAAGGCTGTGTGCAGTTTGTGCCCAGACAGATGGTCTTGTAAATCTGTTGGTCACTGGCAGAGCTGACTGAAACCTCTGGGGCCTGGGTACACCTGCTGCTGAAGGGTGCATAGCCAGCAGCTGTTGCTCATTGCTGTCACCTTGAACTTGTGACCCATCTTCTGGGTACTCCCTTCACATTCTCAATCTCTCTCCATGCACATAAACAGCCAGTCTCTCTCTTGTCTCTGGCTTCTTGGATAGGAAATGACACAGTTTCCATGTAAAATGCCTTTAGAATCACTCTTCTTTCCTCTTGGGTTCGATTTGTACAATAGTTGCAAACGCCTTTCCAGGAGCTTTGCTGGGAGTCTGTGGGCAGGAGGGCAAGGAGTGTGACCAGTGCTTGGTGAGGGAGCCCAATAGCAATGCCCAAGCTGTTGAGTGCAAGTACAGCAGACACAGGCCCCTTTCTAAGCATGGCAGTGCTGCAGGGAAGTACACGAGTGTGGCATTCAGTTCAGTGTTGCTTTCGACCCTGAGTGGGGATTGTGAGCATTCCTGCATATAAACACGGCATCATCAGCTTTGGTTGTAGAATCATAGAAAATAGTGCTGGGAAAGACCTTCAAAAGTCATCTCATCTACTCCTGGGCCCAGAGGCAAAGCTAGCTGTACTTGAGATGTTCATTTTGAGTGACCCCTTATGGCTAAAATTGTGGGAAAGTGATTTGGCAAATCTAGATATAGAAGCTTTCATATAGAAGGCAGCTGAAGCACCTAGATATTTGCAAATTTCCTTCTGGATCTATGTGCATTTTTAGGTATCTCTGCAGCTTAAATAGTTCTGTCATCCTCCTGTTCCCACTCTCCTGCCTGAATCATGGTTGCCCAGTTATCAGACTTAGACTGTAAACTCAGTCAGGGAACAGGTACTTAAAGAATCTGCAACAGAATTTTTTTTTTCTGTATCAGAAGAAAGAGAGCCAGGTGGGAAGGAACAGGGAATGTCACAAGCCAGTGTAGTAAGGAATTCTCATTATCTTGGCAGAATTTAGCTATTACCCAGACCAGTCCCTGGGTGACTGTGCAATTTTTCACCCTGTGTTTCTGCTAGATTTTTCTATCGACGCTGTCTTTTCACCTGTTAGAGTATGGCATCTTTAACAACTATTCTTGATAATGTTGGGACGGTGTGGAACTGTTGTGGTAAGACAAAGAGTATATTTCCTTCAGAAATGATGAGATGACCTTGCACTTCACAGCAGAAGAAAAGAGGGAGACAAGGATACATGTTAGATTGCAAGACTGATAGCAAACTATGTTGGCAAAATGAGCTGGACAGATTTCTGCCAAATTAGAGTTGAACTGACCCGTAGAACAGCCTGGTGAGAGGGAGGGAAGGGGAAAGGCAACCACGTCTTTCAGGACTGTCCACGCATTTGTTTAAGCTGAATCCATAATTTAATGGCTGAAAGTGATCACAAGCAATGACTGCATGGTAAATCACGATGCCATGAACTGAAGCTGAGTGATGGCAGCCATTCTACTTAAAAAAAAAAAAAATCAGTATTTATTTATTCATATAATGCAAGAGCAGTCTCTGGGTTCTTTTGCTCTCCTTGGGGCTGCTGTGTAATTCTCAGTCGTTTGGCTGGGGCTGGGTCGTGGTGTAGTCTTAGGTGCTAAGTGAAGCAGCCTTGACTCCTCACGGGACTGATCCAGACCAGAGCAGCTGCCCTGAGAACTGCGAGGTCTGTGCTGGTCATGCAGCAATAACAAGGGGCTTCACAGATCTCTCACAAACCCCTTTCAGCTCTAATTTCTGTGTTAGCTGAAGCTTTGAGTGCTTGGTCAGCCTGTCACCTGGGCACATGCACAAGATTAGCACTTGGGGCAGAAATCTGCCAGAAACTCTGTACTCTTGGTGCTGGCAGGGGCAGCTGAGCACAAAATCGGTGGAAAGGCTGAAGCTTTTGCTATCCCTTAAGGACAACTTCACTGAGGTTTGCTTTCAGATGCCCCACAGTTATCAGAAAATACCAAAATAAGCAGACATTTATTGATCTGAGGAAGAATTTAGATGATGTCCAGGTCTATAATGTAGAACTTTGGACTGATTGTAGCTGGAAAATGCTGTTACAGTTAAACACTGGTTTCAGTGCTACCCTCCATAGTGAAGTTTCTCTGAACCTGGGCCTTGGTAAGTAAAGCCTTTGTGCCTCAATAAGGTCGTTCTCAGGAGTCCCAGGAGACTGAGAGCTGCTAGTTTGACATGCCTTTCCATGTAGGATTGTTATTGGCTCTTTCAGGTGTTATCTGATACACTCCCTGGCGTATGAAGGACTAAAGTGCAGCTGCTTTGGTGTGATTGTGGGATTTCCCAACCAAACTGAATCTAAACATATTCTGTAGGATTCTTATCAGTTTTAACCCTGGGAAGTACCAGTACAAGTCCCAGCTCTGCTCCTTTTGCACCCTTTAACGTGTGTATGGAAGAGTACTTACTGGATGGATTAATTTACATTTCTGTGGCCTGAGGCGATAATGTGGGAAAACACAGCTGATGAGAACATTCAATTTATGCACTGAAAAGCACTATTAAAGGCTGAGGTGTGGTAAAGAGCTGCATAGCCTGGAGCTTCCCATTAGGCTGATGGGAAGGAACTTCTGCCTGCATACACTTTTGTACCTTAGAAAATGCTCATCTTTACAAGGAATAACTCCACATGCCCTTGGGGCAGTAATTAGAAGGCGGTTTAACGCTGTTTAGCCTTTAGACAAATGATGCAAGCACAGGAAGTGCCTTGCCCATTTTCTTACCAGCCTGTTAGTGTGATGGTTAGGTGGAGTACAGTTCCAGGCTACAGTTTCTCTGCTGGCAAAACTGGTTTAGAAGTTCTGCTCCGATTCTTCCTCTCTTCTCTCTGCTGTGCCACTGCCATGGTTAATGCGACCACGAAATGAGCTAGTTCATCAATCCGATTAAAAATAGGCTGATGGGGGGGGAAAAACAAAACCAAACCAACAACAAAATCCAAATGGGGACAGGGAGTTTTATTTTTGAATTATTAGTAGTTAGAATGGTGCACGTCAGTCTTTTCTCCCCTATCCTCTCTCCTTTTCCCAACAATTTAGTTGGTACAGCTGCACACGGGAGTTGATGGAATGTTGCAGGAGCTAAGGAGAGGGAAACCTCTTCAGATTGTTCTAATTACACCCATAGTGGTTGACTTTTCATTTATCTCCAGTACTTGTAGGGAACCAATAAGAGGCTTCCCCAAAAAGGCGGGGTCTGTAATTGTTATCCCCCAGCCACACACCTTGTGTGAAGCACCTTAAACTGACCACCAAGAAACTGCAGTTTCTAAATGGTGAAACACTGTTCATGTTTCTGGCTGCGAATTTAGGCTGTACATTGGGAAAGGAGAGGAGCAAACACCTTTCCAGCAAAACACCTTTTATACAAGAGATGGTTTCGGTGTTTAGACCAGTTAGTAAATGAGAAAATTGAGCTTTATGACCTCTGACAGACAAATCAGTCAATTGCCGTGTGAGCGGCTTGACTGGTGCATTCTGCCCAGGAAATAAAGCTTTGAATTTGTCATTTCAGAAGAGGAAGGAGCTCAGAACTTGCAGTCAAATAATGAAAACAGGTATTTGGGGACAGAGCTGATTGTGATGGTGTTAATCACTTAAATGTTGTGTTTTCAGGCTTTGACTGTTTCGATATTTTTCAGAAGTACTGGCTTATCTTTCTTTGATTCCTTGTCTCAAAATCCCCTTACTGTAGGGACTGCATGAGTTCAGAGAATCTCCTGTTGGAAGGTTCATCCTGAGAAAATTCAAGCAGAGAATAAATGATCAGAGTGAGGAAATTTACTTCTCCCAACTGAATATAAAATTCATTAGTGTGTGTAACTCTACTGTGGAAACTACAACCTGACTATTGACCACTGAAGTTCTGGTCTGGTGGGGTAAAAAATGTCTTCATAGGGTGGGACAGTGCCATAAAATGCAATATGATTTTCCATGGTCATGGGAAATGATCACAGTATGATGGTCATAGTGGTATTAAGTTCCATAATTCCCTCCTGAGTAGAGGAACCAAGCAAAATCTTCTCACCAAGGTTTTGGTGAGAAAACATGGTTTGTGATGAAAAGAAAGTCTTAATAAAGGTAGCATTAAAACTGGATTATATTAGTAGAAGTTGGATGTCTGTGCATCTTGATAAGCATCAAAAAGAGAATAATGTGGTTTCTGACACATGTAGCCCTATTTTTGGAACAGTTGATGTCCAGGAAGACATGTAGCATGGTTGGGTGGAGAAAGCCGTGGAATGAGAGATGGGAAGGAAGGCTGTGCAGGGAGCTATGGAAGGGGCAGACCCCCATGGCAGTTAGTCCCATATGGACATGCAACCACACACTGCTTTTGTCTAAAAAGTGTCTTTCTGGTAAGACTTGGTTGGCAGTTAGTTTTGCTTTGTATGCACAGAGAAACTCTGACATTTGGTGGGCAGATGAGGTGTCCTTACCTTCCCTCTTTTGTCTAGATTTATTTGTCTGACGCACACAGTTCATTATGTTTATGCTGATTGTCACCAACAGTTAATTAGATAAGTTCAAGGAGATAGTCCTGTCCCAGGAGATACCATTAAGTGACACAAAGAGATTGAAATGAGAGTTGAGATGGCTTTCTTGACCTCACTTTCACTGGATACAGCTGGATAGTTGTTTCTCTTACAGAAATGCTTATGGGTGGTTGCAAATGTTTGCTTTGGGTACAGAAAGATACAGGATCTGCCAAGAAACAGACACTTCCATACTATTTCCCACTGTAAAGATTTTGCAGAAATCAATGAATTCTTCAATCTCAGTTCTTTCGCAACAGGTGTGTGAGGAAGTATAAATCTTAGACATACTGCTTAGGAGAGGCAGAAAAATTAATATACCTTTACTAACAGAAAGTCATCATGAAACTTTGAGGTAGGACTGGAAAATACTTTCTATGATGATAGGAATCCCTCTTCCTTACAGGAAGACACTTCTCTGCAGTTATATTCAAAGGTGCACTGGTGTAGAATGAAGAATCCAAAAGCCTCCTTATTCACTTCTCTTAGCAATTCCTTCCTGCATAACTAGTGAACGCAAAATTTCGCAATTTAGTGTAAGACAGAATGGGAGCCAAATTGCTGCCCTTGCAAATTCATCTGTTGAGAATGAGAGGTAAAAGGACATAAGAGAGTATCTCTTGACTGCTTTTATTTCGTGCCATGCCTCCCAAGGGGAGGGCTCCATGGAGGATAAAGGTGCTGTGCCACAGTTGGAATGTTGGCTGGAGTTTCGTGAAACCCGACGCGCGGTTTCGACAGAGGAGTCACAACTGTTGGCAGGTTCTGGTGACCATGGCAGACCTCAGCGGGAGTTATTCTAAGAACACAACATATGATCAGATTACTGAGGGACACTCTACATGGCTCTAAAAAATGAACCATCTGACGGTTTGTGACAGCTCTGCCTGTTCCAGCCAAGAGAGCAGTGCTGGTCTTTGCTGACCCTGCAGCCAGGCTTGTGAAACAAAGAAGGTGCCTTCCAGAGCCTGTGAGCCTACAGACTTCCAGCCACATAATACCTGCTAACATCTAACTACTGATAAAAAACACAAAAGACACTTAGGACTTGCTTCTCTTGCAGTTTTGATTCATAGTAATTTAATACTGCCTTGCTGCAGTTTACTGGGCTTGGCAATTTACATAATTCTATATTTAGTAATGCCTGTGATGAACGTCTTTGTAGAGTGATCTGTTTGTTTGTGGGGTTTTTTTTTTTTTTGGCTTTTTTTTTTTTTGGTTCTTTTTTGTGCTATCAGTATCCTTATTTGCTTAATATAACTGGCACTTTTCTGTTTTAACCTGACTGTGAGGACACACTTCTGGAATAGGAAGACTGTATGAGAGATATTAGCCAGGGGGAAGTGAATTCCAAAACTGGAAATTTCGATGCTCCACAATCCACAATTAAATGCTCTCTATGTAGAGTTTTTTTCTTGAGAATTTCTGTACTAGCATCTAATATCTGCAATTTGTACAACAATTTCCCCTCTCACTTGTCTTTTTTGGTGAAGTACATGGCCTGAGAGGACTTTGCAATTTTTCTGCTGCTGTTGTCAAAGACAAACAGTTAAATGCACACTTATGGAAATAGCTCCCAGTTTCCCAGGCTTGACTACAGTTTATTGTCTCTCCTCCCTGCTTCCTACTCTGTTTCCCTTCTTTTGTTCTCTCTAACACTCAGTCCCTCTTAATTCCTTTGATGAGGTGCTGGGTGACGCAGGAGATTGGCATCACTGTGTAAAGGTCTCTTTCTGCCAGTTCCTGCTTTTTTTCTTGTGTTGTTTTGTTTCCCCTCTGGTGCTCCTTGTTTCTAGCTGCTTCTCATCTCTGCATGGCTTTTCAAGGGGCTGCAGTCCTTTCAGGGTTGTCTCTGCTCTGGCGTGGGTGCTGCAGTTGCCTCTAAGTTCTTCTGTCATGGATCAACTTTTACCAAGATTACGTTTCCAGCCACATCCCTAGAAATGTCCCCTACCACATGTTTCTTTTTCTCAATATTCATCTTTCTATATATCTTGCATTTCTCCTGTACATTATTCTCATGTCTCCTTTTGTGGTTCCTTTTGTGTTTCCTGTCCCTACTGGGTCTGGCCCTTTCTAAAATACATTCGAGCAAAGGTAGCTTGTGCTCCTCTGACTGGTTGAGGATTTGATGGATTGATTGTTATTTTCATGCTGTTTGGTGGTGGCTGGAATTGACTATGACTGGCATCCCCTCAAACCCTTTACCCCTGCAGCCCCTTACTGCTAAAGCAGAATAGTGTTCTGTCAGACTGTTCAGCCTCCATAATTTCTTTACTTAATTTGACACACTATACATGTGAATTTGCTCCGTAAAATTTATTGGATCTGCTTGAGAATCCATTAAAATTAGTTTTGCAAGGATGATCCATAATTGAGCCAGTGTCTGGAGAGTTCCCATGTGTTCAAATTTTCAGTACAGCCTGATATGTGCTCTTTAAAAGTTTGCCTGAAATTCTCCCCATCCACTTCTACTCAAGGCTAGTTTTTCCTCTCTTTTCCATTAACTCATCCCCCTTGCCTCTCAAAGGGTCCTCTTGTTGAAACAGTTTCCTTCTTCTTTCTTTATAGGTGATAGAGTTGGAGTGCCTTGTTTTGTTCAGCACATTTCCCATTTCTGATGTGTGTCAAACAGTCCTTCTGAAATATCTTGTATGTTGGCATCTGTCTGAGAAGAATCACTTCAGTAGTTTCTTACCTTTCAGCTTGGATCTGTGTCTAAGCAGATGGAAGCTTTGAGAAGCCATAAATATTATTGTTGGCACTAGAGGAAGGTGGTGTGGATATGTGTTGCTAGTAATTGGTCTTGGCTTTGTGAAAATGGTTTTCATGGGCTGGAAGAGTAGCCAGGTGGAAAGTGGCAGAACAGCATCTGCTCCCTCCAAACTCTCCTGGGCATGTCACTGTGCTAAAGCAGAAACTGTGGGAACTGCAGAGGTCAGTGCTTACATGGCAGGGCAATGTGTTTCTGGCACAGACACAGTTCCTAATTTGTGTTTACAGGAGCTGGAGCTGATTTCTCAGCTACAGACCTGTTTCTTCTCCCAGGGGAATCCGAGGACCTGCTACAATGACACCATTAGGGAAAGATTAAGATCTGTGCATGTAAAATGATTTCCCATCCCTGTGCGTGCATTGGTTGTGTTTCATGAACACGGCCTAACTGCACTCATGGACATTTGCATTGTTCTGTTTCAGAAACAGACGGAATTATGGGCTTTGCCAGACCTTCCCTAAAGGGTCGAGGGGTCAGTTTCAGCAGAGTCTTATTTCAGGGTTGGGTGAAACAAGAGTCTAAAATAAAAACAAGTTATAGCTTTTTCATGGAATATTTAATTACTGGAATAGTAAATACTGATAATTTAATACTAATTTCACTGCTTGCCTTTTGATTTCTGTGATGTCCTTACATACAAGTTCTTTGCCCACAAACTTTCCACAGACAATAGTTGGATTTTATACTTTTGTTACAAATAAACTCCACAAGACCTGTGGCTTTGTTTCCCAGTTCATTCCTGTTTCATTCTGCAAACTCTTGCAGCCATATCAAGAAGTCTCACAGCCTTGCAGCTCTCAACTTTTTATTGCAGTACTATCCTGATCCTACTGTGGTCACCACAAATGTATTATTTTGCAGAGCTTGCACTTTTTATGTTATGTTTTCTGCTTTGAACCAGCCTAGAGTTCAGATGTGTAACTGCTGCCTTCCTGTTTCTGCTCTTAATTCCTCCACCTCCAGAAAGACAATAAAATCTGTGTAACTGCTTAGATGTCGTACATGGGAGCCAGTGTAACAAAACTGGATAGCCTGCCTGCAGGAGCCTGAAAGCACTTGTAATTCACTGTATCATATCACACTGATAAATTCTGTGTAGCTGTTTCCATGTCCTTCCCCATTGTTTATTTTCTTGGGCTTAGTTACACAGAATGACAGGCTCCTTTTGGTTGGGAGAGATCTTTTCAGGTTGCCTAGTCTAGCCCTGCTGCTCAAGCAGTGTCCAGTAGGTTGTGACTGTCCTCCAAGGATGGAGACTACAGCTTCTCTGGGCAGCCTGTGCCAAAGTTTAACCACCCTCAGAGTAAAAAAGATTGTGTTTTTCCTTTTTTAAATTTTTTTTAGACAGAATTTCATATGTGTTAATTTGTGTCAGTTTTTTTCTTGCACTATCACTGGGTACCTGGGCACTATTGAGAGGAGGGTGACTCCCTTTTACCCTTAATTGCCTCCCATCAGATATTTATTTTATTATTATTGATTAAAAACTGCCCCTGAGTCCTCCCCAGGCTAAATAGACCCAGTTCTCTCAGCCTCTCTTCATAGGGCAGAAGCTCCAATTTCTTAATAATTTTTGCTGACTTCTTGCTGGACTTGCTCCTGAATGTTCACACCTTTCTCATGCTGAGGAGGCCAGAACTGGGCTCAGTGCTGCACATGTTGCCTCAGCTGTGCTGAGTGGAGCTGAAGGATCACTTCCCTTGAGCTGTTGGCCACTGGGATTTGCCATGAGGGTGCATTGTCCCCTCACTGTCAGCTCATTGTCAACTGGGACCCCATCCATCCGTTTAGCCAATTTTCATCAAGCCTCTTGTACAATTATCTAGTCCAAACTTTGTCAGTTTGCCTAGGGGGATGTTATAGGAGACTGCTTCTGAAACTCAGACTTCTACATGTGCACTAATAAGTTCTTTCTAAGAAAGAAAAGGATGTGACAGATCATCCTGCTGCTGACCTCTGTAGATACACAACGGAATTATCTTTTTCACTGGGGTCATTGCTTTCTAAACTTGTTTTTGCATTATTTCTCTGTTCCAGGCCGAAATGAGTTGATTGCCCGCTATATTAAGCTGAGAACAGGGAAAACACGCACAAGGAAACAGGTATGAGTACAGTTTTCCCTGTAAGGATTAGCTTCGTTGGACCTCTAGAGATTGTGAGGGCTAATGAGAACAAATTTCTTCCTGTTCACTTGTTGGTAGTTTCTGAATTTCCTGGAAGGAGGTTGTTTTGCTGAGCTGGTTAATAAGAGCGACAGGAAGAGTTAGCTCAGGCGTTTTACAGGAGGTTTATAATGCTCATGTCTGCCAATCATATCGTGACCCACAAATTTTTCTAGTGTCAAATAGTGTGATTTTGTTTGCTTGGCCTACTGATGAGTGTTTCAGGGAACACCAGTTATTCTCTGCATGAAGATTCTTGTACAGCCCAAGCAGACAAGACAGCAATGATGATTTCGAAGATACCTGTTGCACGAGATGAAAAAGGAATCTTTGTAATTTGGGAATGAATTCCCAGGCTGTGCTGGACAAAGCACTGAGCAGCCTAGACCTGTCTTAGATGGCCCATCTTCTGCTGGCCCTCCACCCCACTGCATGGCACTGGAGTTATGTTCTGAAAAGCAGCTCATTGTTATCCCCAACCCTAAATAACTTCCTAAAGTATGTTTCCTTCTACAAGAGTTACCAAATTTTCTTCTGGAATGAACACGGAATTTTGTCTTCCAATGCAGGTATCTAGTCACATCCAGGTCCTGGCAAGGCGGAAAGCTAGAGAGATACAAGCCAAGCTCAAGGTAGGATGGATATCCCTTAGCATATCACACAAGCTCCCCTTGAGTCAGCTATTCCCTCTTTGAATGGCCTTAAAAAAGCCTGAGATTAGTCACTGAACTGTAGTAAGCTGGAGAGGAAAAGGTTCTTCCCAGGAAATGTTGTGCAAACATTCATTATTGTTGAAGCTCTGTGACGTCTAGAGCAATTCTATTTAAAGAATAAAGAAACAATAACTTTAAAATTTCATGTGTCTTATTTCTGCCTCTGGTTTACACTGTTGTCATTCAAATCTGAAAGACCCTTAGAATTAGGAGTCTGCAGGGAGTGTTTACCTGAGAAGGAAGGGTTTATAGTTACAAATGCTGACCAGTGAGCAGTCACTGGTGTTGTGGTAGCTTTGGGAAAAGATGGCCTTACAGCTATTAGAGCACCAGCTCCACCTCTACTAGAGGTGGTGATGTAGAGTTGTCCACTGAGAGGAAGCAATAAAGCCAGCTGGCATCTTCTCAGGTAAAATGGTGCCAACTGAATAGACTTTGCTCCTTGATTAATTCAGGCCTGATTTGAAGAGGCCGGAGCTAATGAGAAAGAGAAATGGTTGAATACTTGCTTGAGAAAAGCTGTATTTTCCTTTCCATAGGAAAAGCTCCAAGATCACCCTAATGAACCTCTTGACATTTATTTCCACTCAGATTTGATGTGGGGAAATGGTTTATGTGCTCAGATAGAAATGTTGAGAAGGTCAAGTTTGTATGTGACAATTGCAGAAGAGGGTGTCTGCCCCCTGATAGAACGTGAGCTATCCAGAAAGGCTTGCTGAGCAGGATGTGAGGTCTGGCCCTTGTTATGTTTCACTGAGACAGCCAGAGAAGGAAGGTGAATGCTGACCTTTCTGTTTGGTATGGCCATAAGTAATCGAAGGAAGAGAGTTTGCTTCCCTGCTTCCGTGCGTGCTTCAGGTGACAATAACCGTGACAGCTCAGCCCAACCCTGACTGCTGAAGGATGGCTGCTAGCATGTGCTTCCTCTTGGCTGCCTGGGCAGCTCCTTGCTGGGCACCAGGGCAAATGGACTGTCCTGTGTGTGAGCTACTGCTGGCACTCTGCTGCCTAGTGCTGATGTGCATGCAGCTCTATTGCAAGCAGTGATTGCCTCTGAGCCATGACAGCACCCCCCCAACATCCCAGCCCCAGTTTAGAAAGCTGTGCTGTGTCTTTTATTAGCCTGTTGTGTTTCCAGCTGCTCTGATAAAGAGAAGGAGGCACAAATTGCAAGTATCTAATTCAGTGCATCCAGGTAGGGCTGCCTAAGCTTGAAACCTGCCGTGCTGTTAAGTGGTCAATTCAGGTGGAGGCCAGCTGGAGAGGCAAGTTAGGGCGAGCAGGAAACAACAACTGCCCGGGGTGTTAAAAGACTCACTGCTGCTCACATCTGTAACCTTGATTCTGCTCCTTGTGTGTCACAGCTCTGGGGCTGGGCATGATTGAAAAGCCAGTCAGCCGAGCCTGTTTCCACTTAGCTCACAGGAGCTGGCCGGTTTTGCTCTCAGGGCACGAAGGTGTCTCGGGGAGCTCCACGGAGCCATTGGCTGCTGCCCTTTTACACCAGCCGGGCCATGCTGTGAGCTCTGCCCAGCTGCCTGCAGAGAGCCCTGCCCCAGGACCAGGCTGTTCCTTTCCGCCTGCAGCGCCAAGTCGGGAGCACTGATTCAACTCATTTACCTCTTTGCTTTCGCTGGCCATTTCCATAGAGCAAGGAAATGAAATCACAGAAACTGCTGCCCTTCCTCCAGGGTCCTGCTGGCAGCTGTGTCTTCTCCTGTCGCTGTTCATTTTCCGTAGTGAGCGCACGTTTCCGTGTTTATATCCCAGCGATCACAGCAGCTACCTGATGGCTTCTCTGAGTAGTGACTGCAAAGTTTCCATCTCCACACAAGCTGGGGTGTCTTTTAAAAATGTCCACCGTGTCTGTAAATGATAGAGCTGGGAAATAGGGTAAAACTTGAAGAAAACTCTGTTCCCAAAAGTCAGTAGTTTTTCCATGCGCTGGGTAAATAGTAGATATCATCTGCACTAAGGAAAAAAGTGGGAAATTGTGATGGTGTGGTGGTATTATCATCATCACCACCATTATTATGTGTTTTAAATAAAATACAAACATTGCATATGTTTGGTAAAAGCTTTTATCGTTTCATTTTTCTTTTTTTTTTTATACTGGAAAACACTTGAGATGAGTACAGAACTCTTAGCTGAGACAGAAAGGAGATGTCTTTTCTAAAAACATGCTCTTTCCAGCAGTCTGTCAAGCATTTAAACAAAACAAAACCACAGCAGAGGTTTATAGGTAAAATACTTTCCTTCCCTAATTGTTTTACATTTTCTTTTAGCTTTTAATACCTCCACAAGTAAATGCATCTTTCCCATAAACTCATGTATAAACTCAGGTAGGCAAATACAGTTTTTCCAATGAGAAAACAAGAGAAGGAAAATCCTTTTCTCCAATGGCACATGGGAAACAGTGTTTATATATATTTTGAAAAAACAGAAAATAATATTTTTCATTAAAAAAATGTAGGTAAACCTTCAATTATTCCCTAAGGCATAATTTAAACTGTATTCTGAAAATGTTTCCCATAGCTTTGGAGAATATTAGGAATTAGAATATTTCTCCACGTGTAAAATGTTTTCCTTCCATTCACTTAAATGAGTACTACCAGAAGTGACAGATGCTCTATAAAAGAAAAGGTGTAATGTTTGCCCAGTTCTAGTAATCATTCCATGTAAATATTAATATTTATTATTGCAATTTTTGAGAATGCCTCAAAATTTGTTTTGTTTTGTTTTTTTTTATTAGACACACTTGAATATTTGGGTTTTGAACTTTAGAAAACCTTAGCTAAGTTGGAGGGGTTAGAAATAATGGAGGCCCAAGGGTGAGAACTTACTGCAGTTCAGTGAATGCAAGTGGGAAGTGAGAATTCCTGAAGGAGACAGCAAGGGCTGTTGTACCTCTTTCAACAGTTTCTTCAAGCTATGAATTAATCTGTGAGTTTTCCGTGGTAATTATAATGACACAGATTAATGTGGAATGTTTGAAGGATGAAGATTAACTGTAGGGGGACGTGGGAGGAGAGGCAGAATGTGGGGAAGTGCTTGTGTTTGCCTATTTATTCCTTGAAAGAAGAAACGAAGAATGCTGTTTGTTTTATACATACTTCAGACCCACTAATTGTGGAACAGTCATTGCCTGTAAGAGTGTGTGTAAATCTACAGTCCAGTTAAAATACAAAAAGGAATGTCCCTGCATATGTGCCCTGGAGATTATGAAGGTTTCAAGTTTCCCTGAAGATGGGGATAAAAGGATAAACTCTACCTGAGACTAATGCAGTCCCAAATTGAGATAGTCATTTTTGCAGTGATAGTGGTCTCTTTTTGTGACCTTTTCCTCAGAGGGTTTTGTTTTGTAATCAAGAGTCTTTACTATTGAATATTCTTAGTGATTATTAAAACACAAGAGTCAGTGAGGGGTGTACTTTCCACAACAAAACTTTTCAGCTGTGTGCTTGAAAGCTCTCAAACAGAAAGGATAAATGCTTAGCAGTCTTTGAACCAGCATTTCAGAAAGCATGATTATTCACATCTGAAGCTATAGTAACGAGTGACAGCCCTACAGCTTTAGAGTTCTTAGGACAGTTATTGAATTTGCTTCCCAGGATTTCAGAGATGCTTGTTCCCCACAGAGAAGCTGATGAGAATTCTGGTTATAGAGCATTAGAGCTGGCAACTTGTTGATCATTATAATAATCCTGTTTTTTATCTTTCTACTCTTGCTCACAGGATCAGGCAGCTAAAGATAAAGCCATGCAGAGTATGGCTACAATGTCATCTGCCCAGATTATCTCTGCAACTGCCTTCCATAGTAAAATGGCCTTGCCTGGTCTCCCACGACCAGCCTACCCTGCTGTTTCTGGGGTGAGTGGATCAGTGTCTTGGTGGAGTTTTGAGAAGACATTCAAGTAATTGGAAGGATGTTGGGACAGAATAGGCTAGAAGGCATTGTCTTTGTAGAATAAATCTGTCATGTGTCTTCAACAGTTTTGTCCAATTCTTTGCTCACACTGATGTAAAACAATAGAATTTTATCATGTATATTTTTTTAATAATACAAGGGAGAGAACAATCTGCTCCTTTGGATTTTCATCTCTCTGAAATGTTTTAAAGTGTCTGTATCACTTTCTTAGTCCAGCATGTTTTTGGAATAAATCTGTTTGGGCTATCCTGACCCTTCCTCAAGTTTGTATTTCCCAATCCTATTCTCAGCACTTTGATCAGATGGCCTTACATTAAAATCTTTAATAGAGAAGGTCTGTCAGCATCCCTGTACCTATGGGTTGGGCCTAGTGATCATTTACTGAGCATTGATTTCTGCCAAAATAACTCCTCTGGAACTTACCTGGGGAAAATGGTCCTTCCAAGAGAGTGAGCATCATCAAAGCTTTAGAGAAGGAGGCATAAGGTGCATGCATAATATTTAACATTAAAGATCATTTTCAGGTCAGTATCTTGCATGTCAGTAGTAGTAGTGTGTAGAATGAAATAAAAAAAAAAAAAGACCAGTCAGCATCTCCACAAGAATGAAACCAGAAATGTAGAAAGAAGAGAGAACTCATTCACATCTTTAAAGGTCTGTGAGCTTGCAGTTTCTTTCCTCAGAAAAGAGCAAGTCTTCCTTTTTATCTCTGTCCTAAGAGTGGTGATTTTGCCTATCTCTTGCAGTTTTGGCAAGGACCATTGCCAGGCCAAGCTGGATCTTCCCAGGAGTAAGTATTCCTTCATGTGAGCATCCAAAGCAGGTGCTTCTGCTGCTTTCTTTGCTGCCTGAGGAACATCATTAGCTATTACAAGATCTGTGAAATGCTATGACCTTCATTTTTCTTAGTAGTGTTAAAATGGAGCTGGAAGCTGTGTTCACTTGTGGGTGTTGAATGTCTCTGAATTTAGGCCTAAAAGTATGAGAGGCATCCAGCCCAAACTTATTCCACTTGCATAGATATAAAACTACTTGTAGTTGAAAGGAAAGGATAAATAAATGGGAACCAATGGATTAAGAGGCTGATGGAGATCTCAGAAAACCAAATCTGGAGGGAGGGTCTGCTGAACACCTGCAGAGAAGTCTTAATCTGTCCAGTCCTGGCTGCTTTCTAAGTCATTGCCCACAACCCTCTCTTGCCTACACAGAAAGATAATTTTCAAAAGATAATTTCTACTTATGCCACTTTCTCCCTGAGGAGAAATATTTGATCTAATCCATCCAAACAGTCAGTGAAGAATAGTTTTTTGGTTGGGTGGGTTTTTATTAACCACCTCTCTTTGTGTACTTGTGTAGCGTGAAACCTTTTTCTCAACAACCTTATGCTGTACAGCCTCCGCTTCCAATACCAGGTAGGTAAGGAAATCCATCTCCTTCCTTAGAACTTTATAAAAATCTTGAAAGTTAATTAAAAAAAACAAAACCTATTGAAACATTTCAATGAGCCAAAAGCAATTTTTGTATGATTTCCCCTTATTACCTGTTCTCATCCTTTTACTGAGAGAGATCAAGCTTTAAAATTTTGTTTTATTAACAAAACTTTCCTTTCTCTTTATATTGGTTTTGTTCAGGTTTTTTTCCTCCTGGCTCAGCAGAAAATAAAAGTTTACATATCTCTACTGGTCTTCCACCATGCTTCATGCTCTAGAACACTGTAATTTATCACAACATGATTATGTTCCTAATTTCTTGTTAAGTGGAATAAAAAATGTCTTTTCCTTCTCAGCTTCCCCATTTTGAAAGATTAATTGTGACACCTCATTCTAATAGTAAACAGTTTATTTCACTGCTTCTTTAGGGCTCTAAGTCCTCTTAAAATTGCTAAACATGTTTTCTCTGGTGTCAAACCCAAGCAGTCTGTCTTTTACATCATAACCCCTGGGCTGTCTTAGCAGAGGGTGACTGACAAGCCATTTAGAGCACAGATAGATTGAGGATCTTGTGAATGATATTTTTGCATGATGAATGAAGCCATAAGAAAGTTTTAAGTCAGCTTTTACAGTAGGTGCTCTACTGGAAAGCTATTGCCTTTTTTCTAAATTATTTTTGTATAAATCCTGTGTGATTAGGGTTTGAGTCTCCTACTGGCCTCTCACCTTCCCCGTCAGCACCAGCTTGGCAAGGACGAAGGGTTGCTAGCTCCAAACTTTGGATGTTAGAGTTCTCTGCATTCTTGGAACAACAACAAGACCAAGACACAGTAAGAAACACACCTTGCTTCCACTCCTCATTAATTTTGCATCTTCTGACAGCTCCTGTTCGTTGTGGATGTGTTATACTACTCTATGTCTATGGAAATACTTGCTTCATTGCTCTTCAGGGAATAGAAGGGCATCTTTGGGAAACACCAGATATTCTCCTCTTAGTGGATAGATAGTGATAGAACCAGATCTGTGCAAGGTGGTTCTGGCCTCCCTGTCCAGGGTCATGGGCATTCATACACCAGTGCCCAAGGCACTGATGTCATAAGCCCCTGCCAGGCTATTCTGGCTGTTCTGTCCAGCCTTGTAAGACAGACTCCAATATGGAACCCAAAATCAGAAGTTGTTAAGATCACAAAAAGCCATGGGTTTCTCTTGGGTGCAGAGAACCTAAAATTGGTGGCAACTGTGATGAATTTGCATCAATGTGTTTCCACGATGCCACCTATGAAATGGAAGTAGTAAGGTTTGCCTCTGTCACTAAACCTTTTGATTCTGTGTCATGAGATGTGCTCTTGTGATGGGCTGAGATAAGAAAGTGTCTCAGGTAATTTCAGACTATCTGGCAGCAGCACGAGGCAATGATTTAGGAATGAATATTGGAAGAAAAAACCCAACAGTGTTTCAGAGAAGGAAGAAGCATGAATGTATTGATAGGAAGGAAAGAACAGCATGAGCTGGTATTAGCAGAGATATTTCTATGGATTTTTTCCGCTCTTTTAGAAAATGTTATCAAATCTTCATTGACTTCCAGCAGTCTTCTGTGAGGGACAATGAATGTACTGAATGGCACTGAACAATTTCCTAATTCCATGTCTTTCCTCTTCTTGCAGTATAACAAACACCTGTTTGTGCACATTGGGCAGTCAAGCCCCAGCTACAATGACCCCTACCTCGAGGCAGTGGATATCCGGCAGATCTATGACAAGTTCCCTGAGAAGAAAGGGGGCCTGAAGGAGCTCTTTGAAAGGGGGCCAGCTAACGCCTTCTTCCTTGTCAAATTCTGGGTAAGAGAAGGGCCCTTTGTAGGGCACCCATTTGCTATGAAGTTTTTCACTTTAAAAGCTGTGACCTTGCTGGCTGTTAGAAAACTGCTGCCTCCCAACAAATTTTTCTCTGTGTAAGCAATTTAATACAGCCATGACTGTCACTTTTCTTGACCCCACAAGATCTTTCCTTGACCCCACAAGGCACACCTTCTGTCTTGCAGCAAGATGTATCTTTCACATTGTCCATCTGTGGAGCTGTTCTTGACTACTGTCTGCAGATTTGCTAATGGTGACTTGAACCCTCTAGAATTTTTACCTATGTATAAGTGAAGAATTCAGAGGAAATTATTTTTTGCAAGCTCGTATGTATTCACTTCTCTAGGTGTTGTGTAACTCCTCAGTCAGAAGCAATACTTTTCCATGTCTTCTCCTGTGTCTGTACCTGCATTTTGTATTATCCAAGAACTAATAATTTGCAGATGCATACTTACTGCTGGCAGAGCAAAAGATAAGAGAAACATATAATGAAATTGGATTATGCTGATAATATATTACTGGAACGACTTCTGGTAAATTGGCAGAAATCAGCCTGGCAAAAGCTTACTCACTCAATTTGGATTTTTGTGATTTAACTGAAATTCGCAAAAACTGTGCCATTGTGCTTCAAGGTACAAACAAAATAGCTTTGGTGATTGATATTATCATAAGAATTATGAAATTAAAAATAATAGTAGCTCAGGGCAGTTGTACAGTAGATGGCTGAGGGAATGTGTAATGGGATTTGGAGCCTTTCACCTTGAGTTTACCACATAATTCAACCTCAGGTTGGAGTGAGATGATGAAAAATGAGCTTTTATATCTCATTCCATTCTTACAAAGTGGCACTAGAAAGCCTCCTGACTGGTGCTTTCAGAAGAAAGTGCCTTGAGATGCAACTTCCCAGCTGTCCCAAGCCTAGCCTTTCCAGAAATGAATTGGAGAATGTTGGCTAGGAGTCCCCTCAAGTACCTGTGCTTAGAGTGTTGGTTGCTGATGATTTTTGGGGACACATAATTTTATTACCTGCAGTCTCTGTGCTACTGAGCTGGGCCCTTCATGGGATTAGCTCCTGGCAAAGTACAACAAAGCCTGCCTGGGGTGCTCAAAACGAAAGGTGAAAGAGATAGCTCTGTTCTGGCAGGGAGAGATAACAGCACCTTGCTGAGAAGCTTATCCTGTGACAGGGCACCCTTTGAAAGTTATTGATTGCCTTTTGTGCTTTGGAAATTTCAAGAACCAAGAGGAAGAGCTTAGAGGGAGATGTTACATAAAGAGAATGAAACACTTTGAACTCCTTGACTTGAAGAGAGAGAAATCATGAAATTGTGATTTGGTGCAACTGTCATTTTATTTATTAAAATTGACTTTTGTGTCAATTTTCTGTGCTTTTCTGCTTTTGTGATTCAGTTTGGGGATTATGACAACTTGGGTTTTAATATCAGAAGTATAAATGTGGCCTTTGCACCATGTCAGACCAACCTCTATCAGGATTTTGAAAGATTTAGATGGTGGCATGTCATCAAGTTGGGCTCTTTTCCCACATGAGGTGTCTGATGTTCAGAGGGTATCAGCTCACTGGAATTTGGCTTGATTAAAGAGATGTGACATAGGATTTGAAACATCTTTACTCCAATGTGTGCACAATGTTGTGGGGCTCTGCAACTCTATACTAAAAAAGACAGAAATATTTCTGGGTTTGGTTTCATATTTTGACTGTCTGATTCTTTTTTTGGTACCCTTGCATTGTTGAATCCCATCTGGAGTTAACATCAGGTTTTGTTGGTGGCAACATTACAGCTTGTCACTTAGAAATAGGCAAAGTTTGCAAGTCAAGTCATTAGTTAAATAGAAGCTCCTAAGACTTTTAAGAAGCAAATAAATAAATAAACACTTTTCACAGATAAGGCAATAGGATTAAACATAAAAAAGGAAGAAAACTAGATTTCAGCATAAATTTTTATATCCCTCTAAATGTTCATATTTTTGTATGTGCTAGGGTGTTTTTTCATTTTCCTGCCTGATAGCACTGGACAACTATACAAATACACTGTTCATGTTCAAAGATGTATTGGATAAAGCAATTACTGCACTGTTGAATTTATAGCATCATTTTAGGATAAAATGGTGAGTAGAATTGAATTAAATACTTGAAGGGATGTTTTGAGACATAAAGATATGATTGATTTTTCAAAGGTTCTGAGTTGCAGTTGTGGTTGCAGCTGACAAAGACTTTGAAAAAACCAAGGAATGATTAAGTTGGGGTTGTTTATCTGCAGTTTTAGGTTTGGAGAACCTGAGGCATGAACCTGCCATTGCTGCAGTAACCACTGAATATACCAGATGATCTGTTGTGTACTGGAGTACTAACTAAACACTAGGGTTGAGGTTTCTTGACAACTGAGGATCCAGTATGACTGAGAAAGAGATGTTCACATTTGTTCAAAGGTGCTTTAAATGAGCTATACTATAGCTAAGAGTTAAAAGTTGATGAGTCTGAAATAACCAGTGTCGCCGTGTTTGTAATTCTTCCTTGATTTTGGCATCGTGAATTTGGTACAATGAACTGATTTTTGGACTTGGTTTGGCAAGTTGTGTATGACATCTGTGTGACATTTCTCTGTGCTCCAAGTGCATTCTAGCACATGACAATGAATGTGAGACATCAACCTCCCAACACATGGGCAGTGGCAGCCCTGCTCTTTTCCAGGCTAATATTATCTCTGCCACCTGTTCCTCTCTTCTCCCCGTGAACTCCTCCTATATGGATGGTTATTAATAGTTTGGGGAAGAGGCGTTCTCAGGGCTTTGCACCTTAGCAGAATGGTGCACTTGCATCTTGGAGCTGTCAGAAGTTGTGGGACTCTGCTTGCAAGACGAGGAAAATGACAAACCAGGAATTCAAGACAGGTAGTATTTTGCACAGAGCAGGCATCTGCAAGAGGCATGAATCAGGGGATTTCTTGGGAGCCCTGTTGTGCCTGTGAAGAATGTATGTAGTAATTTCTTCTTGGTGATAGGCAGTCAAATTACTGAGCTGAAATTCTTTCAGCTAAGTGGAATATAGTTTTGTGAGAAACTGCTGAAGGAGTGGGTTGGAAACTGCTGTCCTGCACTTGGCTTGTCTCCCGTCACAAGCAAACCCAGTCAAAACAGCAGCAGTGCAAATTGCCCTCAGCACCCTGCCTTGCCCACTGGATGCTTTCAATCATGAAACTGCCTGGAGAGCAAGGAATGGCAATTTGGTCACCACATCCATTCTGTTCGTGGTACTCCTGAGGCAGTAAACAAGACAGCAGCTAGAAACAGAGAATTTTATGATTTTTGCACACATTAACTTCACCTGCCATCACCAGCACTACATCCAGTTGCTGCCTTATGTAAGGGGACTCTGCCAATGGCACTTCTTCCTCCAAAGTTGTTCCCCACAGTGTTCAACAGTGTAGAGATTATTGGCAGCAAAAGGCAGATAGAAAGACTGAATTGCTGAGGAATTTTCAAAGAATCTTTTCCAGAGATGGAGGGGAGAGAGGAGCATATTAACTTGTGGAGGGCTACTATGGTCTTCCTAGAACGAATCCCTTCCCTTCCATCTAGAAATCTTGTAGATAATTTAACATTCTGCTTACTTCTCTGGAAAGGAGAAAATCTCAGATGTTTCCCCCCAGACAAGAAGATTCTCTCTCACATGCAGTGTGTGAATATCTGAGATGTGCTGTATCACAGATATCTCAGTGATTGTAGTTTCAGCATCTTTGGAAGACATCAGGCAAGCTATGGGTAAGCGTGTCATCTGTACTGAGCTTGCACAGCAAGTTGAACACATCCCAGACACATCAGATTTCTGCTATGCTAGAGTGTGCCCAGGTTTTTACACCTGGAATTTCTCGGACAGAAAGCAAGAACCCTGACTTTGTCAGATAAAGAAGTACGGTCCAGTTGGTGGCTCATAACCCAGATTTAGCTTGTAATATGCCTCGTTTATTTGATCTTCTACCTTTGCCTGTAAAAGAGACTGAGAACAGCTGCTTGAATGCTGGACATCACCCAACAGCCTGAATGCTGCTGCTGCCCCCGCAGTCCCACCCTGTCCCAGCAGTGGCAAGTAGGAGTCTGGGGGGCCAGGCAGCTCAGCCCCCTCAGTGAGACTTTCCTAAACCCTGCCTATGTCTCCTTTGGCTGCCTAGGTTGGGGTAAGGAATGTCTTTAATACTCATCTCATTTGTTGGATGTACTAGGGCATTTGACAGAGAAGAGTTGAGACACCTGGGCTCTAGTCACATCTAGTTACATATTAAAAAATTCTATGCATTCCCAAACTATAAAGTGAAGATTAGCCCTCCTGCTTGATGGAGTTCTGGGAAGGTGAATTTCCTTTGAATCACAGTTGCTATTATTCCCTTGCATCTTTTCAGGGTGGAATGCACTGGACACAGTAGGTCAGACCTGTCTCTGTTCACCTTGGGTGCTTGCTCTGGCGCTGGATGTGCTTAGACACAAGGTTTTCTTTAGAGAAGCCTTTGGTCTAGGTGTTGTGGGGAGCTCACAGGAATCTAGGCATGAAGGCCATAGTGGTTTTAGATGTTAAGCTACATGCAGTAGCTCTTTCGGTCATTATGGTCTTGTCCTCATGCAATCCTGAGAGGTTTAACTGCATCCTTTCATGAATTACCTCAGTGTCCAGTTGACATTTAGAAGTTAATTTGGCCATGGCAGATTACAGTGTTCTTCCTCAATTTTCTGCCTTGTCTCCCTTCAGGAGGTAATCATCTCCACAGCAGGGAAAGCTAAGAGATTGGAGTTCCACTCCCGAGTTGTTCCTTGGTCTTGTATTCATGTACACCATTGCTATTTTCAGTTCTCATGTATAAACCAGGTTGCAAATAATTCAAGAGCAGATATGTGTGTGCTAAATAATCTCTGGTACGGGGGCAGTGCCTACCTTGAGAAGATGGGAACCAGCAGCTATAAATAAGAGAAAAAGCTGTCACTATAAGGCCAGCAGTGTCTGGGGGTGCTCCAACTCCATTCTCCTGCAAATATAAACTGAGGCCCCCAGCAAACTGCTACTGTCATTCCCTGGAGTTGCTGAAATTCCATGTATGTATGTTTATGGGCTCTGCAAAGCTGACAGGAGTCGGGTACACAGCTCTTGGTGACTAATCACTCTGTGTCTGACCATCCTAGCCCATAATATGGGACAAGCTTTAGAACAAAAAGTGCAGTGTAAAGGTGAGGGAGCTCCAACATGGTCCCACTGCTCCACTGTAACAGGGCTTCCAGGAACCTGATTGCACATAAAGTCAGTGGATGGTGATGACTCCTTAATTCAAACAGTATGGCATAGTTTAGCCATTAATGTTGATTAATTAGATGTTAATTGGCTGTGAAATTCTAGTCTGGCCTTCTGATGGGAAGCTTGTCAAACTGTGGGTGCACCTAGAGTGGCATCTTAGGGCTAGTGTAGCATTTCTCATTAAGTGGAACTAGCACTTTTCTGCTTTGCCTTGTATTGAGTGCATTTATTTTTTAATTTTACCAGTGAGTCTTTTGGAGAATGTAACCTTAGCTTTACTAGTGAGACCCTGAAAATGTTTGTCTGGTTCTGCAATGAGAGCCTCTGCTGTGTTTATGTAGCAGTGGCCTGACCAAGCCTCTGTAGCCTTGACCCTTTGTTCTTTTTGACTCAGTGGGACAATTTCTTTGGAAGAGCGGAATTGAGTCCATACATTGTGTTTATCACTCCCAAGGGAAATTGCTAAAAAATATTGTGAAGGACTCCTAGTCTAGTTCCTCTCTGGACAAGAGAAAAAATTATTCTTTATTCAGATAGTTAGAGTGTGGGTGAAAGAAACAATACAGTTAGTTGCCTTGACATGGAAGTGAGTATTACAGGATTTAAGTACAGTATTACAATAACTTAATAAAAACCTTAACTAGAATGGAGTAATACTGCTATTCTCCAGTTCAGGTACATTTGTAGTACAAAGAGAGTAGCTGCATAACTACAGTTCTTTAATATAATTCACTAGAATAAGCTGTCCTGCCTTCTGCTATCCCTGTTGCCACTCATCCTTCCAACACACATCCTTAGTTTGAACACACATTGATGCTTCTGAAGGAGGCCAGGGAACTGATGTCACTGAGAACTAACTGAGCAATTCCTCTGTGAGCCTTGTAATACAGCTACAGAAATGGGAGTCAGTACAGCAGGAATGGGGACGCACACACTGCTCTGGAGGAGTGAGACTGCTCTCTCTCTGGGTCAGGACCAGCCTGGCATCATCAAACTACAACTCTGAGGTGCAGTTTCTCCAGAGACTCAAGCCAACCCAAGTATGTGTTGCTATGAGAATAGGCAGTCTTTGTGCCCTCATCTTTTGTGGTGCCACAAAGGCAGCAGCAAGCTCATGTGTCCACACAAGGGGAGAAAACCTGACTGTCGCTTTCTAGACTGACCTAAACCTTCTGTGAAATTGCTCCTTGAGACAACTCAGCTAACAGTATTTATTGTCTCATGGCAGATAAGAGGCAGGTATTTTTCATGGCAAAGAAAGAGGGGCATTCATTATTGTGGTGGTCAACTTCCACCTCATTGCTTGTTCTTAGCGCTGCTCTAGATCTCAAATAAAAAACTTTTCACTGAAACTGGTTAAGAAAACCCTGCTAGAATAGCATCTAATCCTGTCCTGGTAACACTGTGTCCACTGCAGTGGAATAAACTTTCTTCAGTTTCCTCTCCCCTCAGCTCAGCTGGAAGAATAAAATGCCCTGGACAGCTTATGGGAACTGATCCTTGCTTTTATGCTGATTTAAATTAGCATCTGGGTTTGTGGAGCACAGAGAAGCTCTGACCTTACAGTTTTGGAGGGTGGAGGAAGCTGAGCTGGGCATTCCCACACAGCCGAAGTGCTTCTAGAGCTTAAGGGAACCACCACTTGTTTCATAACTGTGGTTGGAATGACCCCTGGTGGAAGCTTCAGCCAGCCAGGATTTTTAGGAGTTAAGTCCCAACAGGAGCTTCGGTTGGCCAGCCCTAGGCACTCACATTTGAAAACTGTGGCTGCTGCTGGAGATGGGTTTGAATTCAGGTGTGAACTGGGCTGGATCCATCAGTAACCTACATTCCTTATGTTGCATCCTGTCTATTTACATTCATAGTACCTGAGCCTGATGTGTGTGTGTACTCACACATTCCTTTTCCCTGCTGTCTCTTTTCCCTTACCTATGTTCCTAGAGTGGAAAAACTTTATTACTGTTGCTTTACCATTATTTTCCTTCCTTAGTGAGTCAGCCCAGTCTAGCCCATCTCTTGCACTGCTCTGTCTCTGCAGTCTGCTCTCCACATGCTTTGTACCTCCAAGCCATGTCATATGTTTTTAATGTTAGGAGGATATTCCACCAGATTTCCCCAATGTGTGTGCAAATCCACACCATTTTCTGAAGGGGAAATAGGATTTTATTCAATACTCTTCAGATTTCTCTCTCTTGCTCAATGCACATTAGTCTCCTAAGGAGCTGGGGACCTCACAATACTTTACTACCTTAGCTGTGCAAGATAATGGTGAGAAAATGCCACAACTGTCTATTAATAATAATTTGAATTTTTTTTTGTTCTTTTTTTTTGGGCAGGCTGATTTAAATACCAATATTGAAGATGAATCCAGATCTTTCTATGGTGTTTCCAGCCAGTATGAGAGCCCAGAAAACATGGTCATTACCTGTTCCACCAAAGTGTGTTCCTTTGGAAAGCAGGTGGTAGAGAAAGTAGAGGTAAGGAACAGACACCTGGGTGCAAAGTTCCCTCTGGCTGCTGTTTTGTCACTTCAAGTATTTGCATCCTGCCTTGTATCTCAAGGCAAAATATATATATCTCATGCTTCTTGCCAGGGAGATGGAAGCCATAGATGTAAGATCACTCAGCCTGCAAAATGGCCTTGTGTTAGGATTTCACTGATCATCTGCTAGTGTTTGCTAGTTTTCCCTTAAATCTCAGTTTTTGAGGAGATGTAAATACATACAACTCTTAGTTCTGCTGATTTTCTGGGTTTTTTTGGGAAGCAAAGGAAAGCTAGGAAATACAGATTGCTTTGTAGTCTAGAAATGTGAAAACATATAAACAACACCTCACTCTCATCCGTGTTTTTAAAGAGATCATTTATAGACTATAGCTATTAATTTGGCTGTAGTAATTTACAGACTATAGTCTTATGGCTTTATTAGACCTAGAGCTTATACAATTACAGCTTGGGCAACACGGGAACTGTGAATAACTGGGTTATGCATATAACTGGCATTGAGAAAATTCTTTCTGATGGCACATTCAGCTGCTAAGAGAGCTGCTTTGACATGCCTCCTGCTGCCCTGCTTCTCAAGGAACCTTGAGATGCAGAAGCATCTATGTGCAGAACACCAGCTGTTCTCATGTCAGTTCAAGGTGCATCTTTCCCCAAAACCCATCTCCAGTTACATGATAGGCATGCCTGAAGCTGGGTTAAGTATTTGCAGATGGGATAGGGGGCCTAAAGGAATAAGTCATGGTGCACATGAAAGAAGGCCAAACTTCTGGAGTGAAAGAGATTATGGGCATTTAAGGGTCTGCTGTGAAATCATAGAATATGGCTTCAGTTTCTTTTCAAAGGCAGATAAAATATACAGGAGCTAAGGTGTGAATGTGAGCAAAAAAAAAATTCCTCTGTGTATCATTGTCCAGACCCTTTCTTAAAGGTGGGGGGGTGGGGCTGAAATGCTATGTTCTCTCACACAGGTATCAGAAGTCTTTAGTCTTTTTCAGCCATAAAGCATCCTGAGCATAGCATTGCTATCATTACTTCCTGGTCTTGCTAAAACAGTAGTCATTAACTTTTTCAGTTAATTCATACCTAGTATTTTTCCAGTAGAGATGCAGACTGTAGTGGAGGTGTCAACTGGTCTGTTCCTCTTAGTTACCTTTCACAGTGCCTTGAGAGTTTGCTGCTCAGAAGCTGGAACCCCACCGTTCTAAAGAAAACAAGAAATCAAGCCAAAGAAATTGGAGGACTCAAGGGGAATGACCTTGGTGCAAACTACTGTGGTCACTGTTCGTAAAACTATTTAAAAGTGCCACTGCAATTTCTCTGTTCCGAGTCCCTTGCTGTGATAGTGTCACTGGTGTGCCAGCCTAGCCCCACGTGCCCCCCTCTGTGTTTTGCCTTGCAGACAGAGTACGCGCGCTACGAAAACGGACACTACTCCTACCGCATCCACCGCTCCCCTCTCTGCGAATACATGATCAACTTCATCCACAAACTCAAGCACCTTCCCGAGAAGTACATGATGAACAGTGTGCTGGAGAACTTCACTATCTTACAGGTGAGGATTTCAGCTGTTCTTGTTGCAACTTGGCAACATGCAAGCACCGTGCAGGAGTTCACTGTTGAGAGTCAAAGCAGATTTCCTTTTATAGCTCAGCATCTAATTGAACTTGCTGTCTTTCATGTGTATTGCACTTCAACACCATTTATGGAGCTCTAGAGATAGTAACTCATGCAGAGGAGCAGCAAAAGAATTTGAGAGATCTGAGAAAGAGAGAGATTAAAAAAAAATAAAGGGAGAGCACATGAGGCCGAGAGACAAAGGAAGGGGAATGATGAAAAAGTCAGTGAAGGAAATGCTCATTCCACTGTTTGACAAATATTGGGGTCCTTTCTGTGCCCTAGCCCTTTTTGCAAAGTAAAAACCCCACAAGGGCACTGTTGAGTGGCTATAAAATTTTTCTGTGGGAAGAGTTCTTCATTGACCATATCAGGGGGGAAAGAAAGTAGTTCCCTTGGGACCATCCGAGACCTATACAGAATGTGGAGACAGAATGTGCAAAGGAAGGGGGATATTGTGGGGAAGCTCTGCAACACCTTCTGGATAACTGGAACCCCTAGATAGGTCAGAATTACACAAGGCTATAGCAATTAGATTTGCATTAGTGTTTTGTTTTACTGGGAGTCTTTCCAGGCTCAGCTGCAGCCTAAATTTGGGAAGAGGGCAGATAGCTTAAAAGGTGGATTTGTCTAATGGACTGAATTCTGTGTTCGCCTCTGTAAGAGGTATCCCAGATCTTTGCCCAGAGAATGTGAGGCTGGGTAAGTAGAAGAGGTGCTGGTGGCTGTATGAAAGACTTGAAATCAAAGTGGTTTTCATTCCGTTCTCTTAAGTTCTTGGATAACTTCAGGCAACTCATTTCACTGCTCTGTGGCTCAGACACATCTGCTATAAAACACAAGGTTAATGATGTACGTCACAGGGCATGAAGAAGTTTACTTTCATGTTTGTATTAAGATCTTAAACATCTGGAAGAAATAAGGGGTATAAATGCTGAGAGTTCTTTTAGATGAGCAAGAGCATGAGAGGGGCACAGACAGAGATGGAAGACTTGTGTGCTGTACTCCATACTGGAGAACATTGTAGCTGCCTTCTGCGTGTTTCATTCCTCAGTCAGGGTAGCATTTCCTATAAATTCTAAGAAAAAAGCTGCCACATAGTTATGCCTCCTCAGGGGCATTATGTTTTGAGAAGTCTCCTGTCCTTCCCTTATCTTCTGGCACCGAAGGCAGGTCCCATGTTGGTGCTGGCACACACTACCTTGCAGTCCTGTGCAAGATGAAAGTTCTGCTCCCTGAGCAGCAACCTGAGCATTTCCCACTCCCCACTGGGGAGCTGAAAATGCATAATGTAAGGCATGTTATGTTGGTAGTCCTCCTTTTGGGCAAGTCTAACTATATTTTTTTTCTAGACCCTTTTATGAGCTTAGATATCCCAAATCCTACAAGGATCATTTATCTAGCTTTTCACGTTCCTCTGGATCTAGAACTTCCAAGATTTCAGAGTCCATTTTTCAGAAAAGGGCCTGATGTCTTAGCACACCTGGATGTGTATAACTCACTGCATCTTGCAGAAGAAACTGCAAATCCAATCATGAAGTAAGAAAAGAAAACAGAATAGACCAAAATCAGTCTGCTAAAATTAATAAGCAAGTTTGAAAATGGCTTTTTTCTTCTTGTTTTCATAAGAAAAATTAGGCTTCGGTACAGTTCAAGCATCCAGCTGGAATGTTTTTTTTTCTGCAGTTGAGTTTGTGCTACTGCTGATAAAAATGTCTCCTCCAGCAGGAGAGAACTTTAGCTATGGCACAAACTCAGGTGACAAGAATGTGCAAAGTTGTGCAGTGACAAAGAGAGGGAAGCTGAGCTAGGAGTTCTGAGAGTAATACTTCTCTTGTCTCTGCCACGTAGTGCATGCTGCAGAAACTAGGACAACTCTGCTCCTTCACCATGCTGCTGACAGGATCACGTTGTAGAGACACTAAGGGTCCTGAGGGGCCATAGAAAAAAAAAATCAGAAAAAAGGAGCTTCTGTAAGAATGCATGAGTGTAGCAGGCATCCTTCTCCATACATCTATGGAATGGGAGGTGTAATAGAGTCAAGCCTGTAAGTCTCCTGTAAAAGGAGTTACACTCTACAAATCCTCATGTTCTGTGTCTACCATTGACAAGCCAGGAGCAGATGAAGGAAAACAAATGTCTGTGGTTGTGATATATCAATATATGTGTGAACAGGAGTGGGCTTCTACACCCAACAAACAGAGCAAAAAGAGGGTTTTTTTGTGAAACACTTTGCTGAAATCTGCAACACCAGGAGTAGAAAGTAGAGATCTTGGTGGACCTGCTTCCACTGATGTGATCACTGCTTGGTCACAGCGAACTTTTCCTCACAGTGGACCCTGCTCTCCTCCCTCTCTTCACTGCATTGTGGTTCTGAGGCTGCAAAAGTGCTTTGGTATGTGGGCCAAGTTGTGTATGGATCCTGCAGTTCTCTGTTCTTTGTCTATTACTGACTTTCTGCTTTATGTTATATGTGTTGGAATATGTAAGCAGAGAAATAGCAGTTGCCATTTAATCTTCCTCTCCTTTTCTGTCTAGGTTGTGACAAACAGGGACACACAGGAGACCTTGCTATGCATAGCATATGTTTTTGAAGTATCAACTAGTGACCATGGAGCCCAACATCACATCTACCGGCTGGTGAAGGACTAGAGACTCTCTTCCCTGAGTTGTCCATGGAATGCATGTCTAAGAAAAAAGTCTGTGCTTGAACAACCCCTGCCCCCCCTACCAAACTGAAAAATAAACTGCAGATATTGTGTATTTTCAGAAAAGTACCTCTGAGCTGGTTTGTGGTTGATAGAGTGAAGTTTCCATCTCCAGGTTTGTGCAAATGGGAAAAAGATTTGGAGTCAAGGAAACAGGCAAATGACTGCTTTAGGGTCTCACCACAATCAGCATCCTGTGAAAAGCACTTCCCACAGTGCACACCCAGGGTGTGATCACACACATAAAGGAAGTGTATGCACCTGAGCAGCTTCCATAACTCTGATCACCTATGAACAGGCTGAAAATGTTCATGCTACACCTGGTCTGAGGGTGTGCACTCGTACACATTTGTTTGAAAGTCAAGGCACGCACAGACGTGGTTACCACACGTTTGTATAGGTGTCAGTTAGACATACATGGTCATCTGCCCGTGCATGGAGGTTGCACATATACCCTGCACAGCTGCCTGTCCACATCAGCAGTCATGCAGTCATAGGCTCATTCAGCCTTGCTCTGTTAGAGGCTTGTTTTTTTTCTCTCTCTTCCATGCATCATAGTGAGAAACCAATCTTTCTTTTGTGTTTTAAATGAAGTTATGCTTAGAAAATTGGGTATGTTAAATCACGTTGTCTTGCCCAGCAGATTTCCACTATGTATCAAGTCTGATGACTTGACAGACTAAAATAATTCTTGCTGCTTTTGCTTCTGTTCTCCCTGCACAGCTATCAATGCTCAGTGAGCCAGTCTTGTGCGGCAGCAAAATAATTGTTTACAGAGATCAAATTATTCCACCTGTTAGCTGCAGACAGCGAGGTGCTCAAGTTTTTCACAGGATGTTATTTGATGAGCAAACTGGAGGAAAAGAAAGAGTGAAAACAGCTTAGCTTCCTGTGTTTCCAAGGCAATCAAACACAGCCTCTCTGCTTTCCTTGTAAACTGAGGTTGTCTATTCAGGAGTCACTGAGAGGCGATAGTCTTGGTCCCCACAATGCCACTGATGTGGGGGAAAGGTGAAGCCGTTCATGTTGCTCTGAGGGAAGAGGTGGTTTGCATGGTGCTTTGGCAGACGTTGAACAGGAAATTTATTGGGTGGCCAGGCAGAGTCGCGTGGCCTGGACAATCAATTTAATGTGGGAGGGGCACTAATTGACTTACTTCCTCATTAAGCAAATGTATGCCGGTTGATTTGTTGTAACTGTAAAAGTGTGGGTTTCCATTTGCACGTGGGAGGTCCCTGACAAGGACGAGTCTTCACCAGGCATACCCTTTGCTTTGAAAAATGGGAAGGAAAGGATAAGGGTAAGGAGAATAGCAAAGATAATGCCATGAAGTCAGAGCTGGAGAAGGATGGTTTGTTTCTTGTTATGGGAAAAGTGCTCCATATATTTTTCCTCCCAGTCTTGCAGACCCTACATTCTCAGAGGCTACTTTTAAGGACCTTGTAGGGCTAGTGTTGTTAACCTTCTCTGTGCAGGAGCCAAAAATGGATGGTCAAGAATAGCACAAACACCATTAAGCAAAATCTACACCAAATTCCTGCTCTGCCCGCTCTCTCCAAGACAAAGAAATACCTTCAAGAATGGACTTCCTAACAGTAATACAGACACACGGATGCCAACAGCTTTCCTTAAGATCTGCATGGCTGGTAAGCAGAATCAGTCAAGCTTGGAGAAAGATGAGCCAAGTACTTTAAACACCTAGAAAACAAAGCATCTTGAAACATGTGCTGTTCTGTGCTACACAGAAAAAGACCATGCAAGCACAGACTGCCCTCACCCATCCATTGGGTGTTACTGCTATGAGTCCAAGCCAGGTGACCAAGCTACCCAGGACTGAATTAACTACATCTCTGCAAACCAAGCAACCTCTCCAGCTGGCCACGTAGGTACAAATGGCAGCAATTGTCTACAGTCCATTGATGATGCATGCACCTGCCTGTTTCAGCCCTATGCAATTTCCTTCCTGATCTCTGAACCATGAGTGGAGCAGGCAACAAATCAAATAAAACCTTGCTAATAAGAAAAAGACTGACCCTTGGGAAAAGTATTTTTGGCCAATGCAGACAACGTTTAGAAATAAAGCCTGTAGAGAGAAAGGGCAGAGAGTCCCCAGCAATGGAAAATTCCTTAGGATGTGTATTAGTACTCTTCTGCAAACATGAGGTTGGTGCCTTGCATGTGTCCACTGTAGGATTACACCACAGCAGCAGACCCTATGGAAATCACTCCCTGAAGAAGAGAAGCCCATGAAATCCACTTAGTCCATTAGCTGATCATGAATAAAACCACATTAAGCAAAGTTTTAAGATGTTATCAAGACTGTAAACACAAACTAACAGGCTGAGGAACAGATGAAATCTTTGCACAGTTGATTTTGGGATACTTATGCAGGGTGTTTTTTCAACTTAATAGCAGTGGAAGATTCTTCTCTGGCACTCTTCATTTCTGTGCTCACTCCTGGAGTTCACAGTGTCAATAACCAGGGTCAGCAAGAGACATCTACCTGCCTTTGAAACTCAGTGGAGAAAGGAAAACAAAATTCACGTATCTGGGAGAGCTCACAGTTATGTAGGCCAAGAGACAAGATTTAGTAAAGCTAAGCGGCAAGAGAAGTACTGGAAATTTTGATCTGGACTGAAAGGCTTCTGTCCCCTTGCAGAATGGGTGAGATCCATGCAAAAATACTTCAAAGACTGGAAGGACTGTAGCTCTCTGTCCCCAAGGCTTCCTTTCTTGGAATTTCACCAGAAGAAACCAGACAGTGCATCAAACTAAGAGCCAGCTGCAATTTTGCTAAAAATAAAGCAAAGCAAACACAAAATAGCAGCATATGTAAAAAAAGAGATAGCCTAGTTTCAAGAGGAAAGGCTAAATTGAACCCTAAAGAACCAACAACAAATGAGGATATCAGTGTCTTACAAGTTTAATTTCTGTTGGGGCAGAAATACCAGAATTATTAACTTAACCTGTAATAACTTGCTGTAAAATTGAAGGATAAAACATGAAAAGCTGATTCCCCATGTCACTTTACAGCCACAACACTGAGACCTTAGAAGGTAAAGTGACAAAAGAGATCCAAATATCCATGTTTTATTTATAACAAAGCACTTAAAAAGTTTCCATTTAACTGATTCCCTTTTTTTCTAATGTACATGCTTCAGTTTATCAGCCCTAATTTGTGCAGCTACATCTGCTTGTGGAATAATTTCAAACAGAATTACTAAAACGATTACATTTACTGATAGTCTTCTGAGATAAGACAGACCATGGGTCTGAGCAACACAACTAGGCAAGACAGGAGCCCTCCCTTCATCTTCACTTCAAAGCAAAAAGGAACATTGCAGGTAAGACAAGTTCATTTGAATTAATTCATGAATCTGTGGTGAGGGGGTGGGAACTTCTTAAGCTGACATTGCAAACAGAGAAAACATGTAGGTGGGTCTAGAGGCAAAGGTAGGGATTGAATTTAAATCTCTTCTTACTTCAGAATCTAGATTGAAGGATCATTATTGAGTATTACACACATGCTTTAGCTTTTGGTGCAATGGTTTCTCAGTGATCTTTTCTTCCCCATTACCCAGCTCATTTTTGTCATGTTGCTTTGACATCTTGGACCAGATGAAGGAGTTGGGTGATTGAAGTTGACGGAGTTGAAGGACCAGAAGATCTTGTGTGGTTACAGCAAAGAATAAGAACAAATTCAGACAAGTGAGAGCCTCAAACTTGGTCTAGAGCAGTAGAAGGGGCAGAGAGAGTACATACTGAGCCTTCAAGCAGCTGCCAGGGGGTCATGCTCTTTCACCAATCCTGCAAGCAGAGTCTACATCAAAACCAAGCAGGAAGGCAGCAGACAACTTCCATGCTTGTAATAAAACAGCAAGATCAGGGCTACTCTCTCTGAGGGAAGGCTAGCCAGAACCTTAGGTTGACCACAGCTCTGTCTGATCAGCTCTCACAGATCATGGTGCAGCCCCAATCCTCTTGGACACCAGATCCAGATCTACTAAACCAGAGGCCATATTTACCTGCATTTAACATGCTGGTTCAACAATTAGTCAGGACTCCAAATTTGTAATTCATACAATTTTGGCCTCTTAAATGAGCCACAAAAGTACTGATGCTCATTTTGAGGAAAACTAATGGAGCACCTTTAGAGAAAAGTACTTTCCTCATCTCCTTCAGGTGCAAAATACAGCAATAACGATGGAAAGAACATGAATATAAACAAAGTTAGAAAGTAGATGGATGATCTTTCTGTCAAAAAGAGAAGCAAAGACAGATTTTCAACCTCCTTAATTTCCCCACAGCACTCAGCTCTGCTGAGTTATGAGTTAATCTGAAATTGGTGGCTGTGACCAAAGCCACAGAGTTGCTGTTACAGTAGAGGGGGTACACCCTGTGAAGTACACTGGAAAGCATCCTTTTCTAGATGCCTCAAATTCAGCTACTCAAGGCTATTCTCAGAAGCTGCATGTAGCCTTCAGGTCTGCTGATCAGATGCCATGGATTCAGGTACACAGAACCACAGAATCCACGAGGTTGGGAAAGACCTTTGAAGTTGTCAAGTCCAACCTGTGATCCAACAGCACTTTATCAACTAAACCATGGCAGTAAGTGCCACATCCATTTTTTTAACACACCTCCAGGGGCGGTGACTCCACCACCTCCCTGGGCAGCCCTTTTCAATGCTGAACCACTCTTTATGTGAAAAGCATTTTTCTAATGCCTAGCCTAAACTTCCCTGGTACAGTTTAAGACTGTGGCCTCTCATCCTGTCACTGGTTGCCTGGGAGAAGATGCTGATGAGGTGCAACTCCTTCTGATCCTCACTGTATGGACAACATAAGAGTGCCTCAGTGTTAGATTTGGTTGCTAGTTGAAGCTGAAACACAGGCCTAACAGATTACTTTCTAATTCATAATTGAGAAGAGAGCTGTAAACAAACACAGTCTTCTTGATGCAAAGTGTATCTACAGTTCAGCCACTCCAGCCCTCAGTTTTACAGTGATCCTCAAGCTCTTCCCTAAATTATTAGGTTCATACAACATATATGTTTTAAATATGTTCATAAAACATATATGTTTTATTTTTTTTTGCTGTGCACATTTTATCTTTTTTCCAAGGTAGACACCAAATGATGAGTTGATTTCACATATTGATTTTTCACTTTGACTTGAACTATGTAAATCCCATATACCTGGATATAAAGCTGCTTTGCTTATGCAACAGTAAAGAACACAACATCATGCTGTTTCTTTTAGAGTGAACAACCAACCAACAATAACACCACCACCAAGAGTGTCAAATATGTTCTCATTGTTTGCTGACTTCCTGTGCCGCTTGCATTTAAGGAAGGGTTTGTTTCTTTCCAAAGTTTAAGTTATTTAAAGATTGGCTTCAATTCTGAAATGAAGATCCTTCAGTCCTCATGTCTAATGGGATCTGCTGCATAAGAGCTACAGCATCCAGGAGATGGGCCCTTCTTGGAACCAAAGAACCAAAAGAAGTTGTCTCCACAGGTCTCTGTCTCTTGGTGCATTGCAAGATATATTGCTTGCTTTAAGGTAAACATACAGCAATGTTTGTGCACTTCTGCTTGTAAATAAATGAGGAGCAGAGAGCTGCTACCCTTGCTTCTCTTCTGGGAGGGAGAGAAACAAAAATGCAGCAAATGACAGTTGCGTTGCTGGCAGCACTGCCACCAGGATGCTTCAAGTCTGTTGAACCAAGCAGTTTATAAAAATCCACTTAGAACATGATGGAAGGTACAAGAGAATTTATTTGATGTGGACATCCCCTTGAACTGAGAAGTGTGACAGCAGCAGCAGTACCAGAGAAGGAAATGAGAATACACAGGGGACCTAGGAATGTGAAAAAGATCTTCCTTCTGCAAAAACACTTATGGTAAAGCCTTGAGCTGCTCTTCATATACTGTAAAATACAGTTCCTTCTCAGGAGGCCCATGTCCATAACTGCACTGCTCTACTTCTGTAGGCATCTCTGCCCCACTTCTAGGTTGTTTCCCCAGCACATAACACTTCACTTAGTGGTCCATGCCAGGACTTTCCCCAGCTCTGTTAAGACAACTCAAGAGAGTCTTCTGCTCGAGACAGTGTTTTAAGTTGACTTTATTAACTTTTTGTTGCACTTTCACTGACACTCTGAGGAAGGCAAGTGGGGACTTTTTATATGATGTCAGATCTCCCTTATGGCCCTGTCTCTCACAGCACCACAGATAAGAATCATTAAGATTGGAAAAGACCTCCAAGAGTCCTGCCATAAACTCAGGACTGCTGTGTCCACTGCTAAAACAAGTCTCAAAGTACCATATAAACTCATTTTTTTAATACTTCCATGAATGATGACTCCACCACCTCCCTGAGCAACCTGCTTCAATGTTTGAACCCCCTCAGTGAAGAAATATTTCCTAATATCCAATCTAAACCTCACCAGGCACAGTTCGATGCAGCGTCCTCTCGTCCCATCACTTGTTACCTGGGAGAAGGTACACACACCTGCCCACAACTCCTGCTGCGACCGCAGGAAGCTCAGAGGAGCACTCAGACACGCTTTCCCCCTGTGCCAGAAGCCGTAGCAGCACACTGGCAGTCAAGGTGGGATTCGGACCACCGAGCATCTCAGCCCGGGTTTGCCGTTCGCAGCGGCGGTCAGGGCTGCCTGCGGGCACGGGCACCACCCGTTCCTGCCCGGGTCCGGAGGGGCCGTGCAGCCGCGGGTGCCTCGGGGCACGGGCACCGGAGGGAGCGGGCGGTGTTCCCCCATCCCGCCAGCTCCCGGAGGGTGCGCCGGGGGATGCTCCGGCGGGGTTCCCGGAGGGTGCCGCGGGCGGCAGAGGGAGCGGGGCGGGCTCCAGCACTCTGCCCAAGGGGCTCCGGCGGGAGCAGGATGCAGAGGGTGGGCTGTGCTGGAGGAGCGGGCCGGCAGCACGCCCTCCCTCCATCCCTCCCTTCCCTCCATCCCTCCCTTCCCTCCTCCGCGGGGCTGGAGCCTCCCCTGGGCAGCGCCCCCAGCTCCTCCCCGTTAACGCCGGTCCTCCGAGCCCCTCCTCCCGTTTCCGCTGGCAGGAGCTGGGGCCGTGTCCTGCCCTACCTCCGCCGCTCCCCCGGCACTCGGCCCCATCAGGCCCGGCCCAGGGACGCGCGGGTGAGACCCGGCGCCGCGGGGGGCGAGGGGCGGCGGGGACCTGCGGGCGATTCCCGGCCCTGGGAGAGGGGAGGCGGCAGGAGCGGAGCGGGGCGGGGGTGCCGGGGGCTGCCCGTCGCGGGGGTCGCGGGATGCCGGCCCGGCCGCTGGAGATGCTGAGGAGCGGCGGGGTCCCGGCGGGATGGGAGCGCGGGAGGGGTGCGGGCGGCTCGTAGGGGTGAGGAGTGTTTGCTGGAAACAATAACCCCCCCCACCCCCTCCGGTGCCTGTGTGATTTTGCGGAAACAGGNTGGCCTTGCGCGGCCCCCGAGGTGCGGCGGGCGTGAGGGGCTGGGGGCGCGCAGGGCGGGCGTGAGGGGAGGACGCGGCCGGCCGGGACGGGGGCGAGCCCGCCGTGGGCTGACAGCCCGCCGACACGGAGCCAGCGGGTCCTGCCTTCCCCCTTCTTATGTAAAACTTGACTCCGGCGTGGCCTTTTCCTGTTCGAGCTTTTGGAAACTTTTCTTGCTGAATCTTGGGATATCCGCCTGTCACCGTGCTCCTGGTGGGAGGTGGGAGCTCTGTGAGGTCTGCCTCTCGGGAAGAGGCAGCTCCGGGGATTTCTGATGGTCCGGGAGAGGACCTGTGGTATGGGGTACAGTGTTAAGGATAAAAATGGACTATAAAGGTGAGCTGCGTTTCTCTACTTAATCCTTTTATGAACTCTTTTGTTCTGCACTTTCACTCTGTATAGTTCTGTGGTTTGAACCACAGGAATGAGGGCACCTGATTTTCCTGACTGCGCTGAACTTAGTTTAAGACTTGGGCATAAGCCACCTGGGATATGTCTGGGTAAAAGTTAAATATTCTCTAGAACTGCCATGAGAGTCAAATCACAGTTTGTTTGGGCTCTTGGCCCATTCCTAGTTGGGCCTAAACGTTGCCTATGGAAGCCAAAACTTAACATGTTCCTGTTGCAAAGTTGTTAGTAACAGGTGCCACAAATTGTTTTAATGGTTTGTTTGTTAAGCTGATATAGCAGAGTCCTTTGTAGCCAGGGTGTATAATTGCAAAGGATAGCAGCCGCTGAAGTGTGCATTCATAGGAGTTGTGTTGGCATGGAATGTGGGGCCAAAGTTAGCACTCAATAACTTTTAGACAATCAAAAGATAAATTATCAATGTGGTGTTGAGAACACCAAGGAAAAAAAAATCAGTTCTTGCAGTTTTATGTCCTTTGCTTCCATTTTGCATTTTTCCTGAGCTCCAAGTATGAAACCTGATGGAGCTAATATAGCTTCTGCCTCCAGATCTTCCCTTTCATATTTTTAGACGTGTGATGATCAAATTGCAAATCCTACAGAAAAAGCCTTTTCTATAATGGGGCTGTAAGGCTTGTGGCAAGCTTGTGGCTTTTGGGTACCTACACTTTCTTTAAAACTAATTCTCATTAATAAAGCTGCAAAAGAAGACCTTGGGGTCAGAACATAACAAATGCAATGCCATTTGCATTATTCAGGCAAAGCTTTGAGGTTATAAAGACCCTGTTCATCTCTGTTGAGCAGGATAGAGGGTTAACTGTGAATGTCATTGTTATCTTAGCTATTTTGGTTATTTTAGCAGAAAGTAGCTATCAGAGATGCATATCCCACAGTCTTTGCTTTCTGTGCTATTTTAAGTTTTTTTTCTTGCAAAGCATGCCAAACCTCAGCCTGTCCATGAGGGTATTTCCATCACAACTGTGTTTAACCCCTGTCTCCCCAAACATACAAACTAAAAAGCTGTAATAGAAAAGTGAAACACAGGAAGAGTGCAGATTAAAATAGCAAACCAACACTGAGGTGGCAGCACTGATTGGAGGAATTACTTTCACATTTGTGTCACGAATGAAACTAACAAGTTTGCACTAGAGAATCCAAGGCTTTGTCTTGGTATTGCTCTGAGTGAGCTGGGGCAGAAGTGACTGCTTATTTTAGAAGTAGTATGTTAATATTCCTGAGGTACTTGGGGTTTACCCAATTGAAAACCATCTCAGTTTTTCTCTTTTATCATGTTTCAGGATTGTGCTGCTTGCAAGTGACTGATGCCCCCTTAGTTTTCTATGTTGAATGTCACTACATTTATTGATGCTTGACAAAAAGAGATGAGAGTGCTTTAAAGAAGCTGAGCATGAGCCAGTGTTGTGCCCTGGAAGTGAAGGCAGCTGACAATACTCAGGACTATTTTAATAAGACTGCAGCCAGTACCCAAGGAAGTGATTATCTCAGGTCAGGGTCTGCACCAACAGGGTCCAGGACCAGGTTTCACACATGTGGCTGGAGGCAGGGCACAGCTACAACACAGGCAGAGCTCAGATGGGGCCATGAGCAGATAGCAGAGGTGGATGTGAGGCCAAGAGAGCATTTAAAGGCCTTTCAGTGCTCTCAGAGCCCTGGTACAGCATGAGGATGGTATGCTGAGGGAACTAGGCTTGTTCAGCCTGGAGGAGAGAAGATTTAGATGGGACCTGTAGAGACCTTCTGGTACTTTAGAGGAGATTCTCAAGAAGACAGAGCTTATTCACTTTGGTATATGGTGACTGCATGAGGGACAACAAAGGAAGGTTGAACTGAGGTTCGAGATAGATGTCATTTCCAGCAATGAGGACAGTCAGATGCTGGAACATGTTGTCCAGAGGGATTGTGCAATGTCTGCCCTCACAGATTTTCAATGCCAAAGCAGATAAAGTTCTATTGGAACCTCGTAGCTGGCCCTGTGTAAGGTAGAGCATGATGGAACCCCACAGCCCTGCTCCAACATGAGTTCTCTGATCCTGAGATCAAGCTGCCATTTGTTCTGAGAAGGAAGGAGGTGTGTAAAAGAATGGCAATACTTGTAAATACCCCAGATGAAGAAATGAAGGAAGGTTTTAGGATGCTGATGTGTTGCTAAAAGAAATTAAATTAAAAACTTTCCTCACTATGCTCACGGCTTATGCTGGGAAGGTGTGTGTGTGGGTAGGGGAATGGTTTATATTTGTAAACTCACTTTCCTTTAGTGATTCTCAAAGTACAAAGAGCCTTTTTGGTGTAACATCACTTCAAGATGCATTCTGGAATAGATCAAACCATGTTCTTTCAAATTTCGTGTAGGAAGTGTGATGACAATAAAGCATGATGCTGAGCTTGGGGAAAGAGAGTGTATTACCAGGGAATGGTTCTTATCTGAGGATTGTCTTCTTTGACTCTCTAGAAAATAGAATAAACATGCCAGGACCATCAGATCATTTCCCCATTTGTGCTGTGCTTTTTAACAGATTCTAGGATTGAGTCAATCCTGGTGAGGCCATCTTAGCAATAACCAGAGAATGTGAGTGGATCAGAAATGGATCATTGTCTTTTCCTCTCTACATGGCAGTGAAACTGTGTAAAAGCAGGGATGTGCCAGGAAGTGCCAACTCTTTGCTCAGTGCAATGCATGTTAGGATTTAATTTTGAGGAGAAGTACTTGTTGGGAAGATACAAACTTGTCTCCTTGTAAAATTTTACTCAGGTGTTACCAAGATACTTTATTGGAGACTGTAGGTATCACTAGTGCACTCTGCACTTCATCTTTCCTGATCTCCTAAAACTGACTTCCAGAGGCTGTTTTTACTGCTCCTTGTAGCTTTCCTCAATGAAACATGCATTGTTGAATGTCAGTGCTGTGTTTCCTGGGAAAAAAACCATCAAATCTGTCCTGTGGGTCACTTTCTGTGATTCAATGACATGTGTTTGTCATGAGGCTGGGCTCTGTTCTCCAGTGGAAGATGCTGGATGTTTTCCTCATTGCACAGGTGTTTTTGGGAAGGTGATGTCTCTGTGAGTTGTGTTAATAAGCTGGGCAGCACTGTTGCTTAAATGTCTTTCAAGCCCTACCTCATCTTTCCCTCTATTTCCTGGTGGTATTCCAAACACTTGCATTTATTGCTGTCAAAAATAAACCTTGAAGGCTAGAGTTTATAGAATGAGGCATGATCTTGGGTAAAGCCCAGCTGCTGCAAGGTGTTACTGTCTGCAAGCCCAGTAAAAAAGCAGGCAATCTAACTGTGCTTCACATGGAAGAAAGAACAGATAGGAAATGTGGGATCCTGAGTATGTAATGAGCTGTGTTTTGATGCCAGTGAGAGGTATTAGTCTGCCTGTTGAGGTGGGGTGACAAAGTTCTATTGTTAAAAAGCTTTTAAAATCAAGAGTATAAAACAGACAGGCATGTTGTAGGGATAGCTTCAGGCAGATGGGGCAGACTAAATCATAAACATATGCTCCAATAAGCCTTTAAGTGGACAAAGGCATTAATTAGGCTTAGCATTTCTTTACATTGGTATGAATATGATGTTGTAATATTATGATAACACTGAAGTAGTAACATGCATTTAAAAGATTGGAAGTTTGCATTAATCTGTGTTTCAAAAGGTGTAACAGGAAAACTTATTAAAGTTTTTTTGAAAGCACTTTTCCCTTTTGCTATCAGAGTTCTCCTTTCTAGTGCAAACGCTGTCATGCTAACTCCTGATATTTCTGAAGGTGGAAGTGACTAATAGCTGGGTGTTTATTTCCATGATCCCTGTCACAAGTGCAAAAGGGGAAACAAGCTGCATTAACTAGTGAAAAGCTGATGACGTTTTTGAGGCCGAGTCACTGTATGTCTCCAGAATCAGCTGAACTGTGTTAACTGGGCTTTGCTTTCTACTCTGATACTGCTCAAGTAGGACTGTCTTTGCCCTGGGCCGTCCTCACTGCTTTCCAAGTGCTTGGATTGCTCTGTGTACGCTCGCAGTGAGGGTATGATGGAATAGATCAGCCTCCTGCAGGCACAGGGCCACGGGGGCTGCGTTATCCCTGGTCCGGGCAGGAGGCAGGGCTGGGCTGGAGAAGGAGCTCAGGGGGAGTGGGTGGGGAGGCAGGAGCCTTGAGAAGGCACTAGGCTGAGGAGAGGAAGTCTGCAGCCCTCCCCTGGGAGGAAGGGCTGAAAAGGAAGGATGAGGTGGTACACTGAACAGAGGGCTGAAATGTCCCACCCTGTCAGCAGGTTTGAAGGAAACAGCTCAAAATGTTGAGGCTCTGTACTAGGTAACAGGGATCAGTACAAATCTTAGAGAGCAGAGGGCTCCGTGAACTCTCCTGTATTTGGTGTTCTTTAATGTCACTCTTAATTAAGTTCATTTGACCTGGAGGACTGAGGGGGGCAAAGCTTGAAGCTGGAGGAATCCTGGGTTTAGGCCACTGCTGGGAAGAACCCAAGTGACTTGTCTTGTGCAATTGGGTAGTCAGTGCTGCCTCCTCCAGTGCCTTATGGCAGTATGCTGACAATCACATTTATGGTGATTGCAGCTGTACTCCAAACGCATGTTGAGCACAGGCAAGGAGACTTTCTGGTTTTATTTGCACATTTCTAAAGGTTAAATAATTCAAGAATGCTTTTGAAAGCATACTTTGCTTTCTGTTTCTCTACTCCTTGTTTTTTATTCACAACTCTGCATACAGTTCAGTGTAAGGTGGTTCTGCCCAGGATGTTCATCCAGCTTTATTTTAAACATTTCCTTGATTTTGTAAATATATCCTTATCCCCAAATCAGTTTTGCATTCCATTTTATTTTAAAACTATAACCATATGTGAATGAAGGCTGTTACCTGACTTTGTTTGAAGAAAGTGCAGCTGAAATTGTGAAGGATTGAAAGCAATGTTCTGAGAATGTCTAGTATGTTGTTTCCACTGGAGGACAGTCTGCACAGTATTGTTTATATGTATTTATATACATGTGGACAAAATACCATTAGGGGAATGGGATAATGGTTCTGGCAGTAGAAGTGACCTGTACTAACATGCAGATGGGAGCATGTCTCCTTGTAAAATAACAACTAAATGGCTGGCCTAAAAGCCTGTAAAGGAAATCTTCCAAGGATAAATTAAGTGATTTTCTTTCATACATCAGAGCATTTGGATCTCTCCAGTGCTGCTGTGCTGTCTCACAAAGTTTTGCCAAGTAACAGTGGATCTGGGTGTTAGAAAAGGTCTTGCTGATCTATTTCCCAACAGTGGAGAAAGCATCATGAGTGGCAAGACTGCATTCATAGCACCTGGAACACTGTGGACAGCAGCAGAGGCATCTGTAGGGAGGCTGTAAATAGCTAATTTCTCACCTAATGCTGAGCTATTGGGTGCCATCAAAGATGAAGAGCAAGGAGGAGGAACTGCAACTCTGGGAAAATTCCCAATATATTCCACTCACACCTACTCAGGGTAGACGATCAGCTAAATCCTACACACTGAAACTTTTTCTGTTTCATGTAGGAAGACCCAGGACAGTATTTCAGGTGAATATAGTCAGAGAATAACATATAGAGGCCATGGTGAAAGTAATTAGTGGGACCAGTGATCTACAGAGTCATTTGAGTATCTGTAGAGGAAGGGACTTGGTTGAGAATAGGAGCTTTTTGGATGTGTGCTCTATTCTAGTTATGTAGAAGGCAAAGTAGCAAAGGACCATGAATTAGAGAAGGGATTTTTCTAGAGAGAACCAGGAGGAGGAAATGAGAACAGAGTCTTAAATTCCCACACCAATGTAAATTCATCTGGGTGGCTTTCAGTTTCCCAAGTTCCATGTTGATGCACCATTTTCCTGGTGAATGGTCAGCACAAAATACCTCCCAAGACTTACACAAGAAACTCTCCATTCTGTTTTTCTTAAAATAATTTCTTAAGACATCTTTTTTAAAGCAGTGAGTTTGCCTTGAAAAATCCATCTTCAATTGCCTGTGCTCTGGGGACACCCAAGCAATCTCTGTTGCTTTCTTTTATGAAAACAAGAAGTCCTGCTTGTGTTTCTCACAGCTATTGAGTCTCTGTCTTCAATTCTTCCTTCTTATTCTGTTCTCCATCAATTCCGCTTTGAAGAGTTGAGGAAGTTCATTCTATGATAAGCAGAGAACAGTTTTGCTGGTTTTAGTCCACTTCTTCCTTGCTGTTTCTACATTAAACCGCACAAAGGAAACAAAGCTGGTCCAAGTAATTTAGATACATTGCTGTTTTTTTCTGAACTGCTTTTTAAAGAGAAATGTTGCTTCCTTTAGGTATCTATCTTTCTTCCTGCTTTAGCAAGTACTATTTAATTCCTCTGTTTTTAAAATTTGGAAGTAATTTATCAAAATCTTCTTAAGGCCCTTGTTTGTTTTGAAGGTGCTAAGTCATCCCCCTCCTTTACTTTTGAGAGCTACTGAGAAATGATGTTCATTGCTCCATGTTCTTCTTAAGTCTTTAGTAGAAGATCTCTACCAGACTATTTCTGCTTGTATCACTGGACAGCCCGTTTCTGTTTCAAAGATCTGTATGTGGTTAGAGCTGTAGGTCTTAATTTTATTAATAAAATGCACTCATCTCACACTTCAGGTACAAAATATTCCCATGGCAAGCTCGAAACTGTCAAGGACAACCAAAGTAGGTACTTAACCTGTGATGAGATGATGACATTGGTCTAAAGCACTTATTTACAAAAGCAAACACACTTTGCTTGCCCTTGGGCCATGGTTTGAGAAACTGAAAGACAAGAATGCTTTAGTTTAGAGGACTAGATGTAGTGATGTACCTGATGGTTACCAGGAGATAAGTGCTCAGCCACTGAGCTTTCTAGAAGAGAAAAAAATCTGCATTTTCTTCTTCTAGGTTTTGTTAGCCCTCATGTTATAGGGCTTCTTCTTTGGAAGGCAGACCCATCTCCTCACTTTCTTCTGCTGTGAACTGAGGATTGAACAGGTTTTCTGACTGCTGAATGCAGTTCCCTACTCTTGTAGAAAACATAGTGAAAAATTCAAGTTTTTGATGGAATTGCAGAGTGTTTGTTCCTTGTATCATAGTTGTTTGCAACAGTGTTGTACCTATCCAAGCCATGTAGCGAATCTGTGGGGGCATGAACTCAACTCTTGAGTTGCGCCTGTGTGTGAATTTTCATCTCACCAGTTCTGATCTGCCAGAAGAGTCTTGTTACTCAGTTCATTATTAATGCTTACCTTGGCCAGCAACAAAACCTCTTTAACAGTTTTCTTGCAGGCATTTCATCTTCCTTTCTTAATTTTACTGTGTAGAGCTGGCTTTTGTCAAGCTAGTCATCATACCTGTCATGGCTAGGACTGTTACCTGTTTTACAGGATTACATGACTTGAAGTGCTCCTCTCAGACCATTTCTGCCTTTGCTACAGATTGTGCTGTGTTCATAACTGGCTTCCATCAGTGGGAAAGAAAGTTCATCTGTAAGTGTAGCTGACAGCATATTGTGTGTGACAGCAGTTTGACTAGCTAGCCCACGTCTACACAATGGAACTGTGGGTGTCTTGGCTAATTTAATTCTTGATTTTTTAAAAAAAAGTTATTTATTTTATTATTTGTAATTGCTTAGCTACCCTTGACTCAATATGAGTACTTCAGTGGCTGGAATTGTTATCACCTGTGTCACTGGGAAGCTGGTTAGCTTGGGTGGATGCCTGCAAATGCTTGCCGTGGAGTGTGACATCAGTGATGAGTTCATATAGTATTTAGTTCACTTTAAGGAAGATGTATAGAAGTGATTTGTAAGATCTATTGAAGTGTCCGTGTGCTGAAGCAGGTAGGTGAACAGACTGTGTGAAATCAACAGCAATTTTTAATTTTCTTACTTGATACAGTGAAGAAGGCAAAGGGAAAACATTAATTTAAAAATCAACAATTATGGAATGATGGAAACATTTCCATTGACCAAGTTCGGTGAATAATCACAATTTTTAAAAAATAATTACCCTGTACTCATTTTTTTGTTTGCTGCTGCAATAATATTGATGGAGTTTTAAACAGTGGAGATGGCACTGTTCCATGTCATTGCTCCATGTGGTTGCAGGAAATGCTAGTCTCACTTTGCTAACTGTAGCACCCTTCTGCCATTGGGGTGCTGCTGTTTCAGGCTTTTGTGAAAGCTCCAGTATGAATTGGGGAAGGTGGCATGCTTTCTGTTGTGTGGTTTTGACTTCAGCAGTTGTCCTAGAAGCAAATGTCTCTTTGTTGTACTAGAAGCAAAGGTGACACCAGTCAGAAAGCAAGAGTTCATCAGGAACTGGAGGAGAGTTCATCAGGAAGGGTCTTGCTTAATTAAATTTGGCTGCTGTAAGCAGGTTGTCAGGAGTCATGGTCATAATGGGGAACCTAAATGCCAAGGGATGGAAGCACTGGATTTTTCTGACTAGTGTTTCTGATTTAATAGACACACAGCTTTTGCTTTTCCCCGTGATCTCTGTTTTCCCTTTATTTTATGTAAGTCTGTTTTAACATTTTGCCTATTGCAATTATTTAAACTTGACTGCAGATCAAATTGGTATATTATTCCCTGGAGACCAGAGCTAAGGCTTACTCCTTTTGTTCTGAAGCAGGTGGAATTTGATATACCTTTTCCTGTTTGTTTTTTTAAATCTCCCCTAAATCTCTCCTTTCTGTCCTCCTAAGCTAATTATGTTTGTGGTGGGAAGTGAGTCCAAAAGATAAAATAATTCATTTTGTTCTTCTTCTTTCCAGGTTTGTTCTGTGACTTTTTCCTTGGTGTACATCCAGTTACCTCAGTAAGTAAGATCTCTGTGAAGGATTCTTGGAGCCATTAAACCTTATCTTTAATACTGCTCATGTTGACGTTAAGGGAAGACCAGTTGGTCCAATGCTGAGCCCTTACAAAATCTTTTTGTAGTCTGTTATTTTCTTGCCACAAATGCTGAGAGTCTGGAGTAACATGATTGTTGTTGTGATTGTCTCCAAGTGCTACTGTAAGGACAGAAGGAAATGTAACAGATGAGGACAACAGTCCTCTTCATTATATGCAAATATTCCTCTTCCTCTGTTTTCTTACCTGTCTGTGACATTTGTAGGGAAAGGAAAGAGGGAAGAATGAAACAAGGTGTCTACTGAGAGCATTTTTGTTAGTTCATGTAAGTTTTATCCTTTTGTGCAAGGGTAGTTCTATAAACAGCCTTAGAAAAATAGACTCATCTTGGAGGAGCCCAGGGCTACCCCGAGGTTAGATGTCTTAGTACAGCTGCAGGCCCATTGCTTTGTGTTTTTACATTCCCTGTGTTCTTCAGGGATTTAGCCTTGCCCAGGAGCGAGTGGAAGATGTGGCACTGCTTACCTTTCATTAAGTTTCTGACACAATAGAAGAAACAATTTCTGCTCCTTTAGGGAAAGCAAAGGGATCCACTTTTCTGCTGGATGCCATGTGTTTTGCCAAAGGCTGCAAGGAGTGCAGTTTGATAAATCCAAGTAGTGAGAGCATCAGAGAGCTAATAGTCCACTCTTGTACTTGGCTTGCCAAGACCTGTTTCATACTTCTGTGCTGCTGTGTAACACTTGTCATAACAGCTGCAGGCAAAGAACATCTACTGTTGTACATTTTGGGATGAGTGATGAGAGATTATGGTCTGTGAAGGGAAAGAATCTCCTTGCAACTGGGAAAAGCTAAGAACATGTTAGGTGAGGCTATGAAAAAGGAATGCTGGAGCTTTCCTTTAATCTTGTGTAAATCATCATTAGAGGTGATGCTGCTCAATGGCTCAGTCTTGGGGACACTGCAAAGGTGCATTGACTTAGGAGTACTGTTTATTTAAGAGAGAATGAGGAAATATCCTGAGAGGGTTTTCAATGTCAAGGCAATAGTTCTGTTCTCTAACTGCTGTGGAAAATTTCACTTGTAGGACTTGATTATTTCCAAGAGAAAAATAGCAGGTATACAACTAGCTTAAAATCTGTGCACTTGATATTGGACATGGTTGTGGTTTAACCCCAGCCAATGGCCAAGCCCCACACATCTGCTTGCTCACTCCCCCACCAACAGGACTGGGGAGAGAACTGGAAGGGTAAAAGCTGGAAAACTCATGGGTTAAGCCAGAAGCACAAGCAAAGCAAGGAATTAAATCACTGCTTCCCATGGGCAGGCAGGTGTTCAGCCATCTCCAGGAGAGCAGGGCCCATCACGCATAATGATGACTTGGGAAGACAAAAGCCATCTCTCTGATCTTCCTCCCTCTCTCCTTCTTCCTTTCCTTGATACACTGAGCATGATGTTGTATGATAGGAAATAGCCCTTTGGTCAGTTGGGGTCAGCTGTTCCAGCTGTGTCTCTTCCCAATTTTCCACATACTTCCAATTTCCTTGCTGTGGCAATACAAGAAGTAGAAAAGGCCTTAGCTCTGTGTAAGCCCTGCTCACCACCACCAAAACCATCTCTGTGCTTTTCAGTACAGACCCAAACCACAGCCCCATGCCAGCCACTGTGAAGAAAACTAACCCCAAAACCAGCACAGATGTGAATAGCTTCCTGATATTTCTGTTGCAAGACAAAGAATGAAAAGATAGGTGGAGGGTGTTAGGCATTGACACAGGTAACATCTGTATTTGTAATAGATGAGACACAATGTTACAGTATGTAAGATAAAGAACCTATGAAATTTCATGCTGTAGAATTTAAGGTTGTTATAAAGAGTCTTGGCTTGGTCATAAAACATCTCTCTGTAAGGCTGCTGTGTGTTTACATCTTGCAGTGATTTTGCTGATTACCTTTTGCATGTGTGCCATGCTCTGAATCACACAGAATGGTGGCTTGTTGATTACTGTGTCCTGGGAGAGCTGGGTGATGGAGAGTACACTAGGGAAAAGATAGTTGGGGAAGATTGAAATGGTTGTTATTTGTTCCAGGAGTTTTCTTTCTGTTCATTCTTGTGCCACTTGAAATGATTGCTATATTGTGAGCTCTTTCATCTTGTTTCCACACCTTTAAAATTTGATACTGCAGAAATTAATGTTACATCATCTATAATGTTTAAGCTGCCTCATGTTATGAAAGTGAGAATTCCCTCAGCAGCCTTAACTCTGCCCCCAGAAGAGAAAGCAAATTAAGTAAGTGTCTTAAGTTACACCATTGTGTATCACTGGGTACTAGGATGTGCAGTTTGGCAAATATTTATATTTCAAATCTGGTCCAAGTCCATGGCAGTTACAAAATATCATGTGTTAATTATGCTAAGTGATCATATTACACTGGAAAATGGGAATAGACTTGATTCCCAGAATGCTGATCAGTGATTCACATCATCAAGGAGTACAAAAGAATCCACATCCCTTAGAGAGAGAAGATAAATAGGATATTTCAAACATTTTTCTTGCATGCATGGTAATATGCAATTTTCCCCCTTTCCATTATGTGCCTGAAATCTGTTTCACAGCAAATTGAAAAATTAGTATCCTATCTCTAATGGCAGTTTAGAAATTACTTTCTTTACCTTGCTTATCAATGTTAGCTACTGAATTTCAGATACCTTTTTGTATTAATTCCAGGATTTTCCTTTCAAAGTGGTCAATTTCTGCAAAGAAGATAAGACTTGAACATGCTGAGCAGAATGGGAAACGTGCTTTTTGCTTTCTATGAAACGTACTCATGCATATTAAAAAGCTTGACAGACCTGAATTTCTAGAATTTGTTTTAACAACAAATTATTGTTAAAATAAGGTGATTGAATGCCTTGCTGATGTTTGGTATTGAAGTTGAGTGAAATGCTGCTACTCATCACTCAAAATTAAATACAGTGTATTACAAAGACTATTGTAGGAAACTGCTCAATAGAGAACTCAGACTCAGATTGAATATTGAAGACAATCTTCAGTTATATCTTAAAACCACCACATACTTTGGAGATTTTTAAATGTCTGGAAAATGTTGTTGTGTAATGAAATAAAAAAGGACATGTGAGATGCTTTGTGATGGTTTCTTTTTGGCAGACAGTCATTCTAGATAAGGTGGACATTTTAACACGTAGGATGTATTAAATAATGGGTTTGAAATGTTTAAGGTGCTATTGTATGAGAACAAGTTGTCACTGTGCCTTACTTGTGTGGTGGACTGTGAAGGGTGATCCTGGGTACCTCCTTGGGGCAGGGCTGTTCTTCACTTGCATGATTTGTTTTGGACTGTAAGCAGGGTCATTGCTCTCAATTCTTCATACTGTGCCCAACAGAGTGAGGCACAGAGTGGAGGGCCTGGGACCTACTGAACAAATACAAGCTGCAAGATTTCATCCAAAATGAGATCAGGCAAGCAAGGTGAGAAAGAAGAGTATAAGAAGAGATTTTATTAAGTTATATTGGCTGTCTTACAGTCATAGAAATAACTTGATGACCCATTGTGCCAAAGGCACGTATTTGTAAAATGTGTGAAACGTGCTCAGATGTTCCACATCTGGGCCAACACGTTTCTCATGTCTGATTTGAATGACTGCTTGGCATCAGTCTCCGTTCTTTGTCATAAGAAGAGCTTGTCCAATTAAATGGATAATTAGACCACATCTTCAGGAACATTATTAGAAGTTCTGCTAAGGTAGCTTGAGGGAAAAAAAGTTGCTATGGGCAGTAGCCTTGGGATTGGCATTTGGCCAGGTCAGGGTAATTTCATTTTCAGAGTCTCTGTTTTAAGCTGGATTCTGAGGCCTTGAGGCAAAATTGTAAATGATCCTGTCCTGTAAGTTACTAAGTAATATGATACAGCTAAACTTTAATGTGCCATAAAGTTAAATCCCCGTGTAGGAGAGCACCCCACTGGCAAAAGATAAATTAGTTATGGGGAAAGGAAAATTATTTGTCCCAGAGATACTGTTGAGTTAATCACTGGTTCTTCTCAGGTTGCTTGAACCTGGAGTATTTGTCCCCATCATTAATTAGCATGTTTTATTATTACTTCTGCTCCCTTGGAATATCAGATTTGTAGCAATTTCCCATGGGTGGATTTTTATTTAAGTTTTTTTAATATGGAGAAAGATATTCACTTGAGTATTTAGTCACACCTATAACCAAATCTCTTTATGGAGGAATGTGTTGGAGCACAATTTCCTGCTCTTACTTAGCCTGTTGTCCCTGTTGCCTGTCACCAGGCCCCCAGAGAGCTGTGATCCACAGCTGCCTTCCCCAGAGCAGCTCTTGGGCATGGCAGCTCCAGAAGGAAACTGTGGGGTTCATCACCCTGGGCTGAACTGATTTGTGGTACCTGTTTTGTTGTGTGCAGCATATTGTCTGCTTCTCTGTGATGGGACAGAAAAGCCTCATTTTAAATAGTGATAGGTCCATGTTCCTGTGGTAGCCTATTGGACGGCTGTGGACTAAACATTCTTAAAATTTCTCAAAGCAGTAGTTTTCATTTTTACTCTTATCAGACCTGAAGCATTTTCTGGAGAGTCTCTGTATACTCAATTCAAATCCACTTTGATTTCTGATGTATTGGCTGCTGTATTTAAATTGTTGACCTAGCTGTTCATTTCTGCTTGGTGTATATGACACTCGTGCAGCTGAGCTTCAGAGAGGCTGTGAATGGTTAGGTGTATTTGTCCTGAAGAACCAAGGAACTGATCTTACCAGCATACCAAAGCTTGGATTGTCAGTGGATCCTTTGTTGCTTTTTCTTCTTTTGCATAAAATTACTGAAAGTTTCTTTCAGTGTAGGAGAGAAATCTATGGCTTTATGTGAGCATAGGTGGGAATTTCAGGAGCTGCAATACTTTCCTTGCTAGTAGCCCTGGAATCCACCCCATCATTTACAAAGGGATGTTGCTGTTACTCAGCAGAAGCATTTGTAGTATCACAGAGGACAGAGATGCTAGTGAGGAAAAAGCTTTACACTTTTCAGCCAGCCCTCTGCAGAACCAATATCAAATTTCTCCCTACTAATGTGTTTCTTGGCACTTTGGGTCAGTTGCTGCGGATTTTCCAGCGGCTGAGTGCCCCTCAGGCAGGTAAGTTTACCCCTAGCAGAGGCACAGAAGTGTATTCCTAATACTCATGATGCTTCTTTTGCAGTGTATCATCGATATTAGAAGTCATTGCCAAGGTTTTTTCCAAGTCCATTTTTCAAGCTAAGTTCAGGGTTTTTGAAAAAAAAGAGTTGGGGATTCATGTAGGTATCAACAGTAGCTGTTAATCCTGTTTTTTTCCTTTTTGTCAAGCTAATTAATCACTCTCGTGCTTTGTGTTCCTGCCATGGCAGTACTGGGAGGCTGTCAGCTCGTGCTCAGCCCTGTGCTGTTCCTGACTGAACTGTGCTACTCAGCTGCTTTATCTTTGCCATCCTGCCAGTTCCTTCTCTGCCTGCCTCTGTATTGCTCCAGGCTGACATGGAGATTAATTGACCTAGTATGGTAGGATATTTTCTCTTTTAAAATCCTCTCTCCAGCAAGGTTTAAGACAGAAAAAGGGGGATTTGGGAAACAAATAGTCGGCTAACTGGGATTTGGTGTACAACATCTGAGGACAGCTAACACAAAGTAGCATTATTAATGGGAAAACTATGGCATAAATGCACTATTGCTATACAGAGCACAAAATGTGAGAGATGGAAAGCCTATTGTATTTCCTCAGTTTGCCCTCAGTAGTGGGTTTCAGAGGCTTATGCACAGATCTCCTGAAGTAACTCATCAGGAAATTTCTTTTTCTAAATGATCTGCATCAAGCAGATCCCAGAACCTTACCTGATTCAATTATTTGATTGAATTGAGAGTTGATAAAACCCATTTGGGGCTTGATAAGGTATTCAGTAACAAAGGCAGGCAATGAAGCCAAATGGAAAATGAAAGACACACGAACTGACAAGGGCCTGTCACGTGGACTGGCAGGAGGTGAAGCTGCAAACATTTTGAAGTGGCCTATTTGATGCTATGCAAGATGGGTAAAATTTGAACCTAGGGTTGCTAGCATTTTTCCCATCTTCGTGTGTTTATTTTTGCCTTCTGTTCCAGGGGAGCACATTAGGTCAGGCTTGACTGTGCATTGCTAGCAGTGCTGGGAGTGACGGGAGATGCTGTGGGCACGGAGAGTGAGCCATGCATGACTAAGAACAGAAATAGAATTCAGTGCCTATGACTCTGAGCAGGACAGATAACACAGATTTGTGTGGAGCAATTGCAAAAGCACAGACTCTTCCTTACAGAAAAATTATTAGAAAAAGTAGTTTGAATTTGGAAGGAAAGTAAGCTTAAAACGCAATCAGGCTTTGCAAAGGGCTCTGTCTCTGAAATAAATGTTCACACACAGAGTGTTGACACTGTAATTATTTTGAATTGTTGTCGGCCTAAACAAGCTGAGAGGTGATTGATTTGTGATACAAAACTGCTGAAAATAGATTTATTAATACTAATTACTCAGCAGAAATTATATCATTATTTTTTTGTCAAAATAATTTTTTGTAGTCTTTTGAGAGCATTCATGCAATTTAAGATGAAAACAGAAAACTAGGTAATTTTAGATGTCATGTTTTGATTTTAAAATGTGTTTTCATTTTAAAAGCATATTTAAAAAATGTAATGTCTACAATTAGTTTATCTTGTCTCCAGACAAGATTTATTTTTAGCCTAAATAGTGTTTTTGTGTCTAATTTATATTTAAGTGTTGTATGCTTCTTTGACAGCATTGCCTGCTTGTTTCTTACAGGCTTTGTACATATCAAAAAGAATGTCAGGAAGAAGTTAGGAAGGCAGTGTGTTGTCATGTGTTCATTGTGTCAGGAAAATCCACAAACGCCAGAGGTTTGTGTCCAAAAAGGAGGCAGAGGAGTCCCTCAGCTCTGTTTGAATAAAGGGGGAGGCTCCTCTGGGGCACACACCCGCGGGGTTTTCTCTCTCGAGGTTTTGGAGGGTGCAGCCTCCCTCGATCCCAAACTCCCGGCCACAGGTTGTCTCTTCCTTTCCCCACTGCTGAGGCACTGGAAGGTAGAGCCTTCCCGAGCAGCCTTCCACACATTCCCCCCTCGAACACACTGTCTTACCCCAAAGGCAGAGCTTCAGGCTTGTGCAGACCCTTGTCTGTGTCAGGAGCCAAGGTCAGGGCTCTGCAGCAAACCTGCTGCCCAAAGTCAGTGGAGACACTGGTACCCATTTCAGAGATGTCAACACCCCCACCTTCACCCACCAGACTGTAAAAACATTAGCTTTCCTCTGAACTTTTTGATGTTAAAATTTTTAATGGTTGCTATGCGTTTTCAGCTTACTGCCTTGTGCAACATGTTGCTTGAATTACGCATCTTTAAGCCTGTTTGTTTTTCTCTTGTGGCTTGTGATTTTAAGTTCTGTTCACCTACTGGGAAGTAAAGATTTTCCCTGAGCTGATTTTTGTCTGGGAGCCTCATACAGAAGTGTCAGGTGTGCTCTTTGTCCAGCCACACCTTGGTGCTGATTGGGTCATTCCAGAGACATGCAAGATGGGAGGAAGACTCCAGGAATGAACTGAAAATTAATAATTTGCAATTTTGTAAAAGTAAAAGAGCATGCTATTAAATCTGGTATTCTTCCATGTGGTTTATTATAACCTTAGTACAAATATTATAATAATAATACAAAAAAAGGAGAGAATCTCTGGAAAGCCAGTGAGTATGTTTGTATAGGACTACTAATTTTTACCTCTTGCATTTACTGACATTTGTATATATCTGGCTTTCAAAGCTGACAACTGAAATGAAAATGTTGTCTTGGGGACAACATTGACCTTTGTTAAGATTTTTTTCTTGTCACAATTGTTTAGTGCTTTAGTCTTCAGTCTGCTTGGGGTTTTTTGGGTTTTTGTTTGTTTGTTTGTTTTGTTTTTGAGTAGGGGTGGCTGTTTGGTTTGGGTTTTGTTTTGGTTTTTTTGTCATTTGTTTTTGCTTTAAAGCTGCTCACAGTGCACCTTTTATTTATTGATGTGATACAGTACACAGTGAAGACTGAAGCTGACAAAGAGCTGGTGCCATGGAATGTACTTTTTTACTGTTTCCTGCTTTTGTACTTTCATGCGAGTGCTTCCTTTGATAGCAGCCCAGAACAATACATAGCCTAAACTCTAATTTTTTTATTTTAACAATTGTTACTTGTTCAGGAACAGTGCTTTACAGTTGGCTAGTACCAGTCATCCACAACTGGTGGATGAGGGTGCAGTTGAGGGAATCCAGCCAAGCTCAGACAAATTCCTGTTTGTTATAGCATCCTGAGCTACCCAACTTGAAATATATTAAAGGAGGCTGATGAACCTTTGATGCATGTGAAGATGTAGCAGAATGTGGAAAGAAATAAAGTAGTTTGGGCATGGAATTTTTCTCTTTTAAGGGAGGGTGTATAAAGAGAGAGGAAAAAAGCTAATCTTCGGCATTTGTGTAGGTTAAAATACTGTAGTGACTTTGTCCACTTTTTGTTCTCTGCTCTCAGTTTGAATGAAGCTGCAGATCTCTTTGTTGTACCCTTGTTTAAAAATAACATCTGCTAATTCACCCTAGGCTCTTCTATTTACATTATTATAATTCCATGAATACCTAACTGGAACAAATATATGAAATACTTAAAATTGAAAATGCATAGTATAATTATGAATACCATCCTATCTTTTAATTTAGTAATTTACTGAGATTTTTAAAAGAAAGAAGGGGAGGTTTACTGAAATGCAAAGATGGTAAACCCAAGAAAATTGCATAGTTCTTTTCATATATTATATCCTTATTATAGATTGTAGAAGTCATCATCAGGGTTGATGGTGGGGCTGTGAGTTAAGTGCATTTAAAACAGTTTGGGGTTATAGTCAGGTAGTGAATACCAAATATAATACACAAGAATTCCTAATTGGCGTGGGATATTAAAAATTGGTTTCAGCTCTTAAGTCTATTTTCCACCTATTAAGTTCAATTATGGATTTTCAAGTATGAACAATTTTTCTTTTTACCGGCGGCTGTGAGGTTCTTGTGCTGTTTGAGGACAGCAGTGGGCATGTCAAGGTTGCACAGGATGCGGTCTTTTCTTCAGTGCAGCACCCTCAGATTGTGCATCGTGCTGCCTCTGCTCTGATCTGACCATGGTGCCCACAAACAGGAAATTTGTGGGCACCGGTGAACTTCTGGTACTGTAGGAGCAGAGCTCTCGGCCGCGTCACCATGTCATGGCAAGGTGGTCACATCTGATCCGAGGCAGGCATATTAGTCAGCAGAAATGGAGGCATTTTCCTCCTGTTTCAGTACCTTGTGTCGTGAAAACAGAGTGTATTTTATGGGAGTGTCAGGAAAAAGAGAGAAAAGAAACAGGCTGCAGGCCCCTCGGGAATTTTTCTGCCCACAGCTGTGGGGCAGTTAACAAAGATGATGGGAAATTGGGTTAGATGAGTTGTTCTGTGAAGGTGGATGGATGCCAGACTAGATGCTGTGTTAACTCAGAGATTCCCAAAGGATGGCACATGTGCTGGTTGTGGTATCTGAGCATGGCCACACAGCAGAATTGTATTACCATGATGAGAATTGTGCGTAGAGCAGCAGCCCTGCCAAAAGTATGTAGCTGACCAAAGTGATTTTGAAACTTCTGTACTTGATGAACTCTGGTCCACTTTAAAGACCTTACTATCAAATATTTATAAACATCATTCTATGTTTTAAAATTGTATTTGTCTTTGTCTTCCTAAAGATCTAACTCGGGCTTCAGAGATCCAGTGTGCTTTACTGTGATGTAATGCCTTCTGCTGATACTGGTGTGAACAGTATTGAATTTTTTGACAGATTTCACAAAACTGCTGAACAAAAGTAGCTGTGTAATGTGGGTGACTGTATCTGTATGTGTAACTGAGAGTCATGGGAGCAGCTTGAAGCCAAGTATTACATCAGACTCTGCATTCCAGGCAGTGATATGGTTTGGCCCTGCTGGATTATTGCTACTCTCAGAGTTTGTGTCAGCAAGTTCACTCATGACTGACATGAATTTTTAGTCCAGATTAATGGCATTAAGTGTAGGCCCCATCATTGACTACTGTGATCAGATACTTGACGCTACTCTACAACTGGCAGCCTTCATGCCAGTGGTGCTTCTTATGGTGCAGACATGGTAAGGACTACAGATGTGATACACAGGCCAGGGGTCACCATCTGTGTCGTGGAAACTTTCCAAGGACTTGCGTCCAGCCTGATTAAAAGCCTGTGTCTATATGACCTTGGTTCCCTTATCAGTATGTTTGTACTGAGGGAGGCATATGGAGGGAGTGGGGACACTGTTTTAAATTTTCTTGAAACAAATGTTGCCAACTAAGCCGATAAACTGTAGGTGGAGCAGTTCAAACATTTCTCAGTGCTGCAAACATATGTCAGCACTCCTTGTGCATTGTATGGTGCAGGAAGCCCTGGGAAAGGCATGTGTCAGATATTAAAGCCATTTCAGGTACCATTTTGTAAAACTGCAATTATGAAATTAAATTAATTGGCTTCAGAGTAGTGAGCACCTAACAATAAATGAATAAATAAATAAATAAATAGATAAATATTGGAGTTTGTGATGTTACTGTTGGAAAGGGCATTGAGTCTATGATACCCCAGACTCCCGTGTGCTCTGGTTCATAAGGTGATGCCACGTTCAGACTCATTCAGATTGGCAGGGACCTCAGAGGTTGTCTAGCCCAGCTCCTACTCAAAGCAAGATCAGTGCTGACTTGGTTGCTCAGATGTTGTCCAGATGTCTCTTGAAAATCTACGTGGATGTAGGTTCCACAGTCTCTCAGATACTTCTTCCAACACTTCAGAACAGTGATTTTTGTAATGTCCTGTGGCAGCTTCAGTTGTCTCTTATTCTCCTACCACATACTTTCATAAGAAGCCTGATTCATATTCTTGGTAACCTTCTCTTGGGAATTGAAAGTCTGCTATTGTGTTCCTCCAAAGCCTTCGTAAGTGAAGCAAACCCATTTTTATCAGCCCTTCCTTGCTCTAATTCCCTGACAAACTTGGTGACCTTTTGGCATGACTTGCTCAGGTTTCTCATGGAATAGTTTGGGTTGGAAGGAACCTTTTAAAGGCCATCTAATCCAGCCCCCTGCAATGAGCAGGGACATCTTCAGCCAGACCAGGTTGCTCACAACCCCACTCAACCTGGTTTGAATGTTTCCAGGGATGGGGCATCTATCACTTCTCTGGGCAACCTGTGCCAGTGTTTTATCACCCTCTTGTAAAAAACTTCTTATATCTAATTGAAGTTGGTTCTCCATCAGTTTGAAACCTTCCCACTTTGTCCTATCTGTTCATGCCGTTGTAAAATGTCCCTCTCCAGCTTTCAGGCCCCCCTTAGGTATTGGAACGTGCTATAGGGTCTCCCTGGAGCCTTCTGCAGGCAGAACAACCCCAACTTTCAGCATGTCTTTATCAGAGAGGTGCTCTAGCCCTCTGGTCATCTTCATGTGCCTCCTCTGGCCTCACTCCAATAGTTCCACAGCCTTGATCAACACTTTCTTTTACTGGAGGCTTAGAAATGGATTTAGTTCAGTGTTGAGTAAAGGAAAACAATCACTTCTATTATCTACTGTGTATTGTCTTGTGGATACAGTACAGTAAGCTTTTAGCCTTCATTGCAATTCTGAGTCCTGTTTAGCCCAGTCTCCACTGGTACCCACAAGTTCTTTTCAGCAGAAGTTCTTTCCTGGCAGCCTGCTTCTCTGGCCTGTCTGGGTTCCTCAAAATGGTTGCTCTGCCCTGGAGCTTATTGTCTGCATCCCCTAGTTTGCTGTCATCTGCAAGCCTGATGAGAGTGGACTGTGTCACCTTCTCCTGGTCACTGATAAAGGTGTTAAACAGGACAAGCCTCCAGACACACCCATGCAATGCTCTCCTCATTGCTGGCCCTTGGCATCGATTATGACACTTCAACCACTGTTCTTTGAGCCCAGCCTTCCAAGCAGCTTTTTAACCTGTCTAGTTGCCCACCAATCCAGACTGTTAAAGGGCTTGCTGAGGTAAATCACTTCCACTGCTCTGCCATGGTCCACAAATCCAGTTGGTCAGGCATTATTTGTCACTGGCTAACTTGTGTTGACTGGTCCCATTCATGCACAGCATGTGCATATGCACAGGAATGTGTTCCAAGAATACCTGGTTCATGCTCCAGTTCATGCTGATCCTCTGGAAAACAGCTCTGTCTGGTTGATGACAAGCTGACCATGAGCCAGTAGTACACACAATTTAAAACTTAGTTTATCTATTAGAACATTTATCCTCCTTCTGTCAGTACCTAATATTTTTAGGAGTTCCACTTTTTGTCTTATGAACTTTGTTTTGTTATTGATGCTCAAGATTTCATTAGATTTGCTGGTAATAAAGAACCCTCCAGAGAAAGTTTCCCTGTGAGCTTTCCTTTTTCTGCATGCTAATTAAACTCAAGTTAAAATTTATATGTGGAGCCTGAGGAAGAAAAGGGGAATTTTTCAGCCATGCTTATATATAAACAGTTCGTTTTAAGTAGAGTGAATTATAAAAGCCAGTATTTCTTTAATTTTAATATTTGCTTATCTTACAACTTGGGTTTTGGAAATAGATGATGGATTCTTTTCTCTTTTAAAATTCTAATAACTTAGTGTTTTTTAGCATCAAGCAGAACTTTTCCTTAGGCTGAAATGTAGGGCTGAAGCTGAGTAAAATATCTCCCATAATTTCATGTAGGTAGTTGCTGTGGGGCAGAATTACACGTTACAGGAAAGGTCTGAATGGCTTAATTTTAAAAACAAAATTGGCCCAGTAGTATTTTAAAATACACTTTTTAATTTTTAGTTTTACAGTGGTTAAAAATGAATCATCGTGATTAATTTCTTAAGCATCTTTCCAGCCTCGCCCTTGACTTACCTGTGCATTAATTTTAACACTAGAGGGCGGCTGAAACATTTCAGTTGTTTCAGAAAACCAGCTTTGGGAGAACAGCTTTCATTCTTCCTTACTCCAAGAAAGGAGTTTTGTTAGCTGCCTATTTTGTGGTGTTCATTTTAGCAATTAATTTGCTTTAATTCCTTCAGGTTTTTTTAAATTTTAAAATCTGGCTTTTAACTTTCTGGCTTTCTTTGTGCCTCTCTAGCTGTACTATGCGATTAACCTGATCAGCAGTTTGAAGAGGGAGAACAGGTACACATTTTAGTAGCTGTGATGATATACTGCTTGTGCTTCCTGTGTGATGGATATTTTGGATGACAGAGATGGGAAAGTGTTAAAGAGCTCTTAAATTTTCTCAAGAAAGTAGAAGTTTGTCTTATAGCACTTACAATTTATTTCATAGTTTTTGTTAGTATGTAATTTTACTTNTCAAAATGGCAACTTCTGTCCCTCCAGATGTTATTCTATCCTCTCAGCAATCAGGAAACAATCCAATATGAAGACTTTAGAAAGGAAAGATCAAACCAATAAAAAATTACTATTTTCACAGTTCATGTGAAAATTGTCAAAGAAGTTCTTGAATTAAACCTGTGATTGGAAACCTAACTTATTTTAATTTAAAAAGTATGGTGAAATGCATGGTATAACATGGAAGCTAATTTAAGGGTGTATTGTCAGAGACAGGATATTAATCTTTTCTGGATCTAAAGTAAGAATATATTCTGTCTTGTGAGTTGATTGCTTTTGGGTTTAATTTCCTCTCTTCCTGTTTTGAATCCATTACACTTACTGCAAGTGTTGGACAGAATTTTTTTGCAGCTGAGTGATCAAATATTTATTTGCACTAAAATTTTGAACGGTGTCTGGAACAGTAATAAAATAGTATCATTAAGCTTTTAAGAAAGGAACTCTGACTCTTAAGAGTTTAATCTCTTACACTTAAGAGTGTTAGAGATTAGAACTGATTTTTCTGACTTGGGATAAGGTATTTTTTGCCCTATTTAGAGATGCTGTGATCTGAAAATTAACCTGGGCCTCTCATAAGGAAGTTGTGCACTTTTGGAAATTTGCAGTGACTATGAGGACATAGTGTTTTCTCTTTCAAGCTAAGCTTCTGGAACTGTGTACTTACAAGGAAGTCTTGTCTGTTTTTGTCAAAAGCTTTTCTTTAGCTTCAGAGGTGGAGAGAAGACTTAAAATACTAAAGCAGTAGGCTCAAGGAATAAAATTTAAAAAAATATATAATTTATTACTTTGAAGTAAAAAAATATTGATTTCAGACAGTGGACTGTGTGGTTTGGCTTGTGATGCTGACTCTGATGCCAGACTATGGATTGCACTTCTCCAAGGCTTTAGGAGAAAAAGGCCTGAGCTGGGAGCAGAATGGCTTTATCTTTTTTTGTTGTGATATCCTGAAAGTGCTGCAGGTTTTGTGACTTCGCTTGGTTTCTGCCATGATTTCTTTCTTATGTTGCAGTGTATCAGTTATCTCTGACACTTCCTTGGCAATTTTGGACATAACACAAACATTGTTTCCAGCCTGTACTGACTGATAGGGCAGATTTTGAAAATGATGATGCTTGGTTAGTTTTCTCATACGGAGTTCTGTAAAGTGCAGGGCTGCTTGGCTTTTGGACAGTGCCAGACAATTGCTGTAGTAAAAGCTGGCTTTCCATAGAAGAGTTTAAAACAAATGCAGTAGTAAAACATTTTTCTTTCTGTTATTGGTTCTGGACCACAAGAAGGAGCCAAACTAGAATTTTTATTTTGTCCCTAGCTGCCAGTCCTGCAAATTGAGAGATTATAAGTAGGCTTCACTTATAAAAAACTAAAAACTGAAGAAAGTTGCCGAAGGCTGAATTTTCTCTCTGTGAGGTTTAGATGTGAGATTGTGTGTGGTTATGCCCCAATCTGTCACTGTGCAGTCTCATTGTTTGGAGGTGTGCAGAAATTAAACCAGCTGTAGATTGTTTTGATGATTTACAGTAAAGGCTAAATGTCTGCTTCCTCTCTCTGTACTGCATTGCCTTCACAGCACAAAAAGGACCAATAAACCTTCATGGGCTATTTTTATCATTATATTTAATAGATGAAACTGTGGCTGCATGTTAGGGAATAGACCTGGTGGAAAGACACTGCTCTTCTGATGACATTTGAGAGCAGATTCTATTTGAGCTTGACTGCTTAATAGGCCATCCTTCTTTGGATGTGGCTCTCGTAAAAGAAATTGCTTTGTGGTAGGCACTCTATATTTTAACATTAAGGTTTCATATTTAAAGGTCCTAGCAGCTAACTAAGCTTTGCTTTGGTATTTTCCCCTTTCTGCTTTCCTATTTTAGATATGAGTGATTGGAAGACTAGCCTTTTTCAGTAGCTTGCTTCATTTTATGCCTGGTTATGCAATGTCCTGGCAGCAGTTACTTTATGCTCTCAGGAGAAAATTTCTTACAGAAGTTTAGATTTTGCTAGTCCATTACAGCTTCCTCTAGTGTGTGAGAATTTAAAGGAAACAGTCCTTTTACAAAAATATAAAGCTTTGATGGTTTTGACATAAATTTATGCTTCCATTCATTACCATTTAGCTCTCCTGCACCATCAGCTTTCATTTTGATCTTGTCTGAGCTGTGCTGATCAGCACACTGCAGACAGAGTGAAACAAATCAAGGTGGTGAAAAAATCATGGTAGGACACAAGTCTTGTTCTCTTCCACCTCAGATCTCTTCTCTGAGCAATGTGAAGAAGATGTTGGGTATCTTCCTGTTCTCCACTGTAATCTGTCTGGGTGGGATGAAGACAGTGGAGTGATTTTACCTCTTTTATGCAATATGGAGTTGGTGTGTATGAGAAAGTCACAGGAGGAAAACAGAAGAACTTTTCTATATAATCCCACTGCCTCTGGAAGATCAGAAATACTCTCCCAGTAGAAGAGCTGCAGCAGCCAGTAGGTACTGCTTATTTTCCTGTGCTTCTTTTAGTATGAAATTAATTGGACTCCTCTCTGCAACAGCATCACTGCATTGTTTTGGTTGGTGGTCTATATAACTTAAATTCTCCTTGTAAGTTAGTTAAGTCTGTGAGGCATGAATGTAGCCATCTCTTCTTCCCTGAGGGTGGAAAACTCCTGAGAACAAACATGGAAGCATTAGCAATAACAAAAGGCTCTTGTGTCTTACTCCAGTTTCTCTTTAGTTTTCTGATGAAGAAGCATCTGGTACGGCCTTTAGCTGTCCCTTTATAGGCCATAAGTCCTGATACATTGCCAAGTGGCATAATATTATGTTTCATTTTTATAGAGGATTTTGCAGGGCAGAGGGAACAGTGCACAAAAAGTTTATTTGTTGCACGATAAGGTCATTCTTTAAGAATGAGGCAAAACTACAAGTGTTTTATTTTTGATCAGCTTTGACTTGTGATTAGTTGCAGCTTCCCACAACGAATGCTGTCATAGCAGTTTTTATTCTGGGTCATAAACAGTGATTGTAAACCGTTTTAAAATAAAAAAAAACCAAGAAAAAACCTAAGAAGGAATGTGTTTGCAAGATTTATTTCTACCATGAGTCGTACAGTTCACGAACTTCTCCCAGATGAGCTCATCACAATCGTAAGGGAAATCTTTAGTAGGAAAGCTGGTATCTAAGTCACTCAGATATTAGTTGCTTCTCAGTGACATAGGGTGTTGTGGATCAGCACATCTGCATAATGCAGCTGTGTTCCTAAAGTAATCCTATAGCTTCTTCCTTCTGTTTGAAGCCAAACCTGCTTGAAATGTGTTTATTCAGTTGCTTAAAGTCTGATTCACGTCTTCTTAGCTCCCTAGACTTCAAGAAATATCTGGGATAGTTTTTTTTAATAATGGAAGTTTTCAGTGATTCCTAAAAAGATGGTACTAGGAGCTTTGAGTATAGAAATGTTTGAAGATTTATCAAGAGGTAGGTTATTGCATTTTGGCAATACACATAAATTGCATGTTTTTAGAGGATCAGAAAAGAATTTTTCTGGAAATGTAAATTATATTTTGTGTGGAAAGAGGCCACTATGTTCTTATACCTAAACCAAGAGATGCATATGTGACAGGGATGGGCAGTGTGTGATTTATGTCCTAATGATTCCTTTAGTGATTTTTGTGAATTTCTGGTGAGTGCATTGGTTCAAAATGGATTTGAACATTCTTAAATGGAAGTAACTAAAGCAAAATTGGCAAGGCTTTTGCAAAACACATCTCCAAGAAAGAGGAACTGCAAATGATGGTTTGTCAGAGAAAAACTACAAAGTGAAATCCTGTGCTCTCAGTTAGGTCAGCAGTCAAGTAAGATGTCTGGAATATCTGCACAGTAAAGGTATTTTTTAAGAAAGTTTTGCTTGATAGGCATTTTTTATTTGTTGAGTTTTGAGTTTTGGGAGGTTGTGTTGGTTGGTTGGTTGATTGATTTTGTTATTAACAGCAATGTGTTTACTTGAAACCTGTAAGAGCATATTTTATGTTATAGTTCCTTTATCTGCAAATGAAATGCAGATAAAAGGACTGTTGGTAAGTCAGTCACTCCTTATCTCCAGCCTCTCCTTTTGCTAGAGTTTGGGAAAGGTAGAGATGAATAAGAAAGCATGCCAAAATGAATTTGAACTGAGCTGAACTCTCAGTGGACATAAACCAAATCTAGAACCTGTCTTTGAGACTTCCCTCTTTGGTAGTTTAGTTTATCTCCAACGCCAAGTTGTTACAGCAGCGTTTGTCAGCAGGGCTCAGTTTCTTGGACAATCCTCTCTCCTGTAGTTTGGCTGTAATTATTAAAACCAGAACCTTGAATTTTTAAGGTTACAAGTACAGACCATTGAAACATGAGCCCAGCCTGCTGAAGTGGCACCGTGTCTCCTCATGAAGGGGCCTCAGCATTCTGTGCCAGCGGCGGGGCCGGTGCGGCATCGCTCCGCGTGGGTCGCAGCAGTCCAATTTTGAGGTGACAAGTTCATGCATCACTGTGGCACGATGTGACTAGGGCCAGCAATGACAGGCAGTGCAGTACAATCAGATGAAAATGAAAAATAGCTCTGTTCTCTATAGCCTCTAGTTGACACATGTTCCTGACAAATTCTTACTTTGGTTTTGCTTAAGTACCCAATACATTGTTCTAATAGCATTCTTACAGAACTGGTTGATCTGAAAATTACTCTGGAGCTAACAGCTTATAAGGAGTTCTACCTAATGGTGTGGCAAGGATCTAAAATGGGGATTAAAGTACAACTTTATGCTGTATTAATTATAACTGGACAAGGATGTAGGATTTCAGGAGCCTTGGAAAAAACACAGAAGACAAAAAAGAAGCAGAATAAAATAGAATATTTCAATTGGAGAGGACCTAAAACTATGGCCTAACCCAACTGTCTAACAGCTTGAGGGCTGACCAAAAGTTAAAGCATGTTAATAATGACATTTCCCAAATGCTTCTTAAACTAACAAGGATGGGTGGGGCATTGATCACTTACCCAGGAAGTCCGGGAGTTCCAGTGCCTGACCACCCTTTAAGTAAAGATATGCTTCCCATTGTCAAGTCTGAGCCTTCCCTTGTGCATCTTTGAACCATTCCCAGCTTTGTTTCCCTCCTCTGCACACATTCCCCCTCCTTCCCACCCCTCTGAAGGGGTGGTGGCCAGCGCTGCTGCCAGCCCTCGGGGTGAGGCAGTCCCAGCACTGAGCACAGTGGATGATCCCTCTCTGCCCGGCTCTGCTGCCCTGTTTGATGCCCCCAGGACTCGGTTTGTGCCCTCTGGGCACACCCTGCTGACTCTCACTGAGCTGCTGTCCTCCAGCACCCCCAGGCCCTCCCTGCAGGGCACTCTCCAGACTCTCCTGTCACAGTTTGTGCTTGTGCCTGCACTTACTCCATCCCGGGTGCAGGACCTGGCACTTGTTCTCATTTAATTTCATTCCAGGGATGATTGCCCAGTACTTTATGCAGATTCCTCTTCAAGGCCTCTTGTCCCTCCAGAGAATCAACAGCACCTCCTGGTTTATCATCAACAGCAAAATTGCTGATGGTGCGTTCAGGTCCTGCATCCTGATTGCTGATAAACACAGACAACTTGTCCAGGAAGATGCTGTGAGGAACAGTATCGAAAGCCTTTCTAAAATCCTGAGAAACCTAACACAAAGATTTGATTAACACTGTACAGTGTTCACGTAGAAACTATTCAAACTAAACTCTGCTGAGATCTTGACAGAGTCTTTCACATGCTGTACATACTTTTTTTTCTTTCTGTCCGTGCTTACAGATCATAGATTCTCTGAGCCTCTCAGCTGTGTGGCCTTTGGATAGGAAGGGGAAGAAATGAGAGTGGAAAAAAAAGGAAAGGACACAAAAGAAAAAACCCAGCTTTTTTTAAGTACGATTAGCTTTTATAAGTACAACAGATGCTATTTTGTATGGATTTTTCTCCCCTCCTTTTCTGTAAAATTGACCATCTACTTAAAAATTAAGATATGGGATATGCCAGATTGATGGACATTTAATCAAATCTATGTAATCTCTTATTAGTCTGTATGTCTGAGGCTATCAAAAACAAATCAAAACAGCTTAATTTCCACAATTTTAAAATTTCTGGGTTTTAAAATTTATTTTAACCAGAAATTAGGCTGAATGAATGATTGACTCAACAATCAGTAAATACTTAAGTATTCAAACTTAAGGGCTTGAAAAAATATCCATGACCCACAATTCAGGGTCATGGATAACTCAGCCATAGCTAGGAAAACTCACAGTATTTGTAAAATTTTTAAGTCTGGTCCTGGCTTTTTCTTCTCTTGTTTAATTTTTTTAACTCCATTCATTTATCCCTGCAGTGCTCTATGACTGCTGGCTTTCTGTAAACATCCATAGGTCAGAGGTATTCAATTTGGCTTAAGCAGCTTTCTCATGGGCAGTTTGCCAGGAACTCATAGGCTTCACCTAAATTGCACATTGCTGGGAATAATCTCACTCTCAGCTGCTCTTATCTTTTGTTTGTTTCTTGCTTGGACCTCCATCTGGCTTTTTACTGGGTCAAGACAAGTAACAGTAATTGGTGGTATCTATAATTCCAATTGTTTGCAGCTTCTTAGCATATTTGGAGGCAGGTACAGAACAGAGGTACTGGAACTAACAGAATAAATTTCCACCCAGTTCCCACATTTTTTTATAGTCCCTACTGAGAGAGACTGTGTACTGGCTGTCTCAGAGCATAATAAATCATCCACAGCTTCAGCTGTAATTTGTTAACAGTCTTATTTCAGCTCATTGAGAAATCCAGTGCAGCTTCCAGCCACAGTAATTCTAATGCTCTGGGACATACAGTCTCATCGGTGTGTTCCCTGACCATCCTGTGAGGCTGCATATGTTTGAGATATAGGTTGGAAGGGTTGGTAAGGAAATAGGTTTTATCTGGACAACAGTTCAGACTCACTTTGTATTACTCTTCAACTTATCATCTAGAGAATAGATTTTCTCACATAAAACATGTCTTTGCTTGGAAGATGAAAATGGTTTTTTAATACTCTCTGCTACTTATTTTTTAGAGCATAAGTCATCCCTCCCTGATGTGATGGAGCAACTTTAAATTAGTGTTTCTTTTTGCTTCTCTGGTGAGATCACTGGGGGTTGTTTTCTGTTAGCTTGAGCTCACAGAGATGGCTTTGAAACAATAATGTCTTGATTCTGAAACTCTGAAAGAGCATGCCTGAACTTATGCCACTGCAGGACTGCATGAGCTGAGCCTTGAGGAGAAATTATGGTATTTCAGTGCAGTGATGAAGACTGACAGTATAGGAATTCCTCAAATCCCAAATAGTTACTCTCTATTCATAGATAAATTCATTGAAAAGTAAACTTGTGTCTTAACAAAAAAGGCATGTTCTTGGCAGCGGGGTGATTTTGACTTTTGATGAGAAAGAGACTGATTATCTAAGTGGGATTTTACTTTTTTTTTTTTTTTTTGGTGCCTGATTATCAGGGGTAAAATGCATGCAGAGGAATAGTTGATTCAGGGTAGACATTTTCCCCTCTGCTTTCCACTGCATTATTCACCTTGTGCAGATGTAAACTGGACCTGAAGCATACCTTGCTTTGTCCCTCTTCTCCTTTCCTCTTCCCTGACTGCTGGGAATCTTTTTCCTGAACTGTGTACATATGCAGAACTGTGGCACCCTGATTTGTATAGATTCAAACACTTTACCACCCCAATCAGAAGGAGAGAATCCAGAAATCTTGTGCTTCAAATCAGATAGGTAGTTCACTGAGAACTCTTGCACCCAGCTAGGAGAGCCCTAAGAGCTTGAGAACAATTATATAGAGAAGGGAAACTTCAAGGTAAATTGTAACAGCTTGGTGGAAGTCTTGGCTTTCTGGATGAAAAGCTGGGGAAAGCAGATTAGGGAAAATTCTGTTATTTGTTTTCCTTTATTAGAGATTTAAGATCTGTTTTGAAGCCCTGCATTTAGTGACTGTGGCTGATGTGCTCCTCAGAGCCAGCAGTAGCACAGACATCAGCATGAGAAATGTTAAACCTGCAGCCATTGTGTTTTGTGAGCTTCCCACGTGATAAGCAGGTGCCTGCCTTTACTGCTGAGATTTGATCAGTGTCTTGGCATCTCCTGGAGCGAGCCCATAAATTAATTTGTGTCCTTTTATTTCCTGCCTCTTGATCTATCAGGACCCTTTCTAATTGCATCGTAATGCAGTGTGCAAGAGAAGGGTTTATTTGTCAATATTTAGGGTTGTAGTAACTTATCTAAGATAGGAAGACTATCAAAGCCTGCAGGCTTTTAGGTGCTTTTAGAAGAGTGAAGGGAGTGCTCAGCAGATAAAATCATCTCTGAGTCAAAGAATACAAGCTCAGTTGGATTTGAGACCAAACACAAGAGCCAGGACCAGTTTGTGGGAAGAAGAGACCTGGAAAAATTAATTTAAGCAGCCAGCAGGTAGTGTAGGAGTTGCTGCTTCACTTCTGCATGTACAGTATTAATGGCAATTAGTGTTACTAATATAAAACAAATAAAGTTGCCCCATGAACAACCAGTTGGATTTGAAGGTGGACCACTGAGCTGCAGCTGATACTTCTAAATTCCATCAGATACATGGAAAAGCAGGATGCCTGGGGACATGTTTAACCCTTTTAACAGGGACATGAAAAGCCCTCACTCCTGCTGGAAAGGTTCGATTTTTGCCCACTGGCCCTGCTGATGGTCAGCTGTCATACTCAGCGCTGGTTTGTTTTGCCAGTGGTTTTATTTAGAGTGGCTTGGCACTGACTGAACATCAGCTCTTTTAGTATCAAATTGAAAGCCATTAACTAAGCTTCTTAATATTGCCTTGTCTAGGTCAGGGAATAGGAGTGGCTGAGTGTTAGCAAGATTTTCTGTGGATGGCCCAGATCTTATTACAGATGTTACATGTCACTAATAGTATTGTGCTTGGATTTTCTTCACAATTAGATTGCAGTGTTGCCATTCTTCACCGTTTGCTTTCTTGAATATTCAGAGTTCACATTTTTAGAGTTCATGAGGTAGATAAAGTAACCTTAAAGCAGATGAGTAACGCTCAGGTTGTGTAGATGATAAAAGAAGATGGGGGATGCTAATAATTCAACTGTATAAGGCAGCCTGGGAGAAGATTCAAAGTTGGAACTTCTCAGGAGAGATGAGATTGTGAAAAAAGGAATTTCTTTGTGGTATAACAACTTGATATTTCCACAGGTAAACATGAAAAACAGGAGGCTTGTGCAGACTGTCAAATAAGTAATTTGTTGAAATGTCAGTAAGGTACTTCAGTGAAACTGTGTCAACCAAGTGAATTACATTTGAAGAGCTGCTTTGCAAAAAGCAAACTCGGGAATAGGAGCCATTCAGTATCATGGAAAACAAATTGGAACTGTAAGAGTTGGGGGGAAAAAAAAGCATAATGCTCTAAGTACACTGTGGATATGCAGTAATAGCCATACAGGAGCTCAGTATGGCAGCTTATTTATTATATTGTAAGCCTTTTTATTTGTAGAGCTATATCAGGAAGTTTCCTGTTGGAGCTGCAGTTTAAATCAGTTCTTTAAGTGGCAAGATATACAGTGGCAAGCTGAATTTTGCTGATGTGATGATACAGTATAAATTTACAATCTGTGCCAATTTAAGTGTGGGATTGAGGCAGACAGCATGTCTGCATTGGCAAAACCGAGATGTACACATGTGACCCCAAGTCTTCATTGGCCTATTGATGGCAGTACTTGCCTGAGTAGTGCTTTGTGGTCAGTGTGCTGTGCCCATGCACTCACTAGTGCTCATTAGAGCTCTAGCCTTGCTTTCAGCTTCTTGGATTTCTTTCTGTAACCATTGTTGAAGGGCATTGCAGGCAAAGGCTGTGGCTTGGAAACTGTGAGGCTGGATGTGTGCTGCAGGATACAGGTCTAAGTGGAGATCCTTGAGGCACTAACAGAGACTGCAGCTTCAGACTGTGTGACATGGTGTGGCTCCGTGCAGTCACTTGCTTTGATGTGTGTCAGCTACAGTCCAGCATTCCAATTCTGTATCAAAAGGCAGAGCTTCAGGAGATATCTTTACACCCTTCTGAGACTTCTATTATTTAAAAAAAAAGCAAAACAAAAAAAATTAAATTGTTGAGCTAAGGTCTTCAAGATACACATAATAAATGAGTTTTCTTTTGAACTGTAACCGGAACTGAACTCAGGCTCAGTTGAGATGAAATAACTTAAGGGGTAGCTGCAGAAATGGAAAAACTCATTAGTTAGAATAGTCTCTAGCGTTCAGCTGGGGAAACTGTTGAGCTTTTGATTGAAACTACAGTGGTTCTCTTCCTTATGTAAATCCTGCCTCTGGCCTGAGGGATCATTGCCAGAGTCACTGTGTGGCTTGCTCTCCAACGTGCAGTGTACGTGGATGTTGCTGTTTTCATCGGCTCAAAACTTCCCAGTGTTTGTCCTCAGCCAACATGCTGCATCAGCTTCTTGCCCACTACAGCTGAGCAGGGAACTGCCTAAACATTATTGAAAATAAAAACCAAAAGGCCAATGCAAATGTGATAAGAATGAAAAAAACACCTGAACCTTTCCTTACTCTTCACACCCCATTTTCTTCTTTCTTTTCTCACTTTTTCCTGTAGATTACCTGAGCTTTAATTTACAGCTGCAGCAAGGACAGAAGCTTTGCTGGTGTGTAGCACTGAAGTGTGTCATAAAGAAGGGTGTTTATTACCATTCCCTGCCTAGGTGTGGAATCACAAATTGATAGTCGTACTCAGTGTCCTGATGTAGATATCTGTGAAGTCCCTGTTGCAATGGAGAAGCCAAAAATCTCCTGCAATATGCCATGGTTTTTGTCTTGTGAAACTACAAACCTTCATTTGAAGGTATGACTTCTAATTAAAAACTTATTTGCTATTCACCCTGCTACTTTTGTCTTCCTGGAGTTTTTTGCCCATCTTATTTTTAATAACCTGGGTTATTGCAGCATCTCCCAAGACTTTTACTAACACGTAAGTGCTAAACAACACCTCCTTGATTTGAAAGGTGAGGCAGCAAGGAATTGTCGTTTAGGGGTGTTTCTTTTTAGTGAACATGCTGCACTACAGTTATATGTCTGCTGTGGAATGTCATCCCATATTCCATAGCTCCGTGTCTCTTGCATCAGAGAGCTACAGTGCAGGCTGAGATGTGTTTTATCCGTTGGCTACATCTCCCTAAGACTACAGGCTAATGCTCCATCTCCATTTGAGGTAGGAGGGCAGTGGGAGCAAGATGAAGTGTCGCAGCAGTCCTCATGCTTAATCCAGTTCCCAGAAATGACAAAAGGCAATATGCCATCTGATACATTTCATGCACAGTGGTCCCTACCACCAAGACCTGGCTGCTTGCCAGTGAGGACCTGAGCAGGGCAGAGTTTCAGAATGTGCTTGGGGTGGTCATGAATGTCAAGTTTCTGATGCCTCTCTGAAATGAGATGTAGTAACAGCTGTGCATTCCTATCCCGATGCAGAACAGGAGTGGGATTCATGTTCTGATTCATATTCATTTGCTAGAGGGAGCTTCTGATTGCCTACCAGATGGTGGTCAACTGAGTCTTTCTTGTGTGTCTTGAGGAGTGTCTGTTACATCAGGAAACTTCGGGAACTGGGAGAGAAATAGTCAGCAGTCTTCAAAGAGCATTTTACCAGGAGGAGTGTGTTGGCTGTCTAAGGCAGCAGTTAATACAAAAGGTTATATGCAGGGGTGGGGAGATCTGTTCTGGTTCTTGGAACTGCTTGCTGATGATGGTACTGTAGTTTTGTCAGCCTCTGCTTCAGTATTTCCATCTGCTAGATGGGATGCTGCTTGTGAGACATACTCAACTTGACAAAATGAAGTTCCTCTCATGCAGCCAGTTATTAGGGATTGTATTTTTCTATTATAACTTTGTGTGGCCTGTATGCAGAAAAAGGGCGATGGCATGAAAAAAAGGAGTGAAAGACAGTAACATGAGTATTTTGTGCTTTTGTTCCACGTAATACATCATCACCACTACTTGTTTAAAAGCTTTTGAACAAGTTTTTGGTCCCTGCAAGAAAGATGCTGTCATTCTTGCAGGAATGACTCTATTTCCCCCACCTTTAAAACTTGTAACAGCTTGCTGATTCAGACATGAGTGTGTCCCTTGGCATCATGTTCCTTCATGGCTCTATCCTTTCCCTTCCTCAGGTCCTCAATCTAATTACTGTCAGTGCAACAGCTGCTGCTTCTGCACTGCTGAAATCTCTGCTCATTCCACTCATTTCCAGGCTCAGCTGAGAGATAGCCCTCTGCTTGTGCCTCCTGCTTTTGTCTCCTCCTAACTAATGAAATAAAGCATTTTGGTGTACAATTTGCATTAATAAGATGAAAACAAGAATTGCCCCACAAAAACACAAACAAGCCCTGAAAAAAACTGTCTTGTGTGAGACAGTGGCTCCTTTGGAGCCTTGTTTTGATAACCCTAGATTGGGAAAAAAATCCTACTGTGCATCTTCATGTCTCACTGAACTCTTTCTTCAGTGAGTTAAGATCAGCTCCCTTTCCCGCCAGCTCATTGTTTGATCAGGAGTGTGCAAGTGCCCAAGATGTAGGGCAACACAAAGACATGTTGTGTCTGTTCATGTAGCATAAGTATATATATAGGACAGGGCAGCATAGTCTGAAAATGTAATTAAATGTAATAAAAAAAAAAAGGAGTGGTGGTGAAAAACATGCATGCATTATTCTAATCCTGCTCCCTTCAGAACAAAAGAACAAATGTGGTTGCTGCTACTCTAGTTGCAGCCTGTTCTTTTTAGCCTATAAGCATGCATGAGAAGAATCAATTCAATAGAAAGTAAATGTAAAATCACAAAATAATTGCCAGTAATGTGTTTAAGGATGGCCTCCTCTAAGCTTGCTTTTTCTTCTCTTTCTTTGTCTGCTTCAAAGCTCACATAAAAAGTATAATATGAAAATAAGGGATGGAGGAAAAATGCCCAAGCCAGTCTCTTTCTTGGTTTTGAGCCATGTAAAGAATGCCTTCAAAACTTGTTTTTGTTTAAAATATATATATAT
>VZTB01002118.1:246335-385127 GCA_013397245.1 Thryothorus ludovicianus
AATATATATATATATATATATATATAGTTTGCTTCGATTATTTGCTCCTCTGCACTAGCAATTTAGATGCACCAGCAGTATGGTGGAAGAAAAATTGGCGTTTGTATGAAATGAGGGAAACAGAGATAGCAAATAAGGAGATGGGGCACAGTAAATCTTTGTCTTTTCTCTCTGCCACTCATTCTTTTTGATTTTAAAGATATTTTGCCTTTGTTTTGTTTCCCATTAATGTTCAGTCTTTCAAGCTTATTTTTCACCTCCCTGGAGACCATAATCAGAATCTCCATTACCTTCCCACCCCTCTAAGTTTACTAGTGCAAACTAGAATTAAAAAAAACCAAAACCCTGCAATTTCAGAATGTATAGCCAAACTGAAGTTTCCAACACTGGGTGCTACATGTACTGGTGCATCTAAGGAATTGAGGTAATTTCATTGGTGATACCTAGTATCGAACCCTTGATTTTATGGAAGTAGCCATGGAGTTAACTCCTCCATCTTCTATCCATCCCTACCCTCCCATCAGTAGATGATGGTTTCCTCTGTTCATACTTAAATAAGTTGTCAAACTGACATAGTAGCAACATGATGGAGTTTGTAGGTGACACAAGCATTTAAATTGTCCCCTTGTCAAGGTAAGAGCTGGTTTTTGGTTTTTTTTTGTTTTCGTTTTCCTGAGGCAGAAAAAGAGACAATTGCCATTTGCCTGTGATTTCTCGATGACCTGAACATGTGAGTCCCCAGGGCTGCAGCCCCACTCCTGTTTCTGGCAGAGACCCCATCACTCCCAGACAAGCAGGGACAGCCCCCCACTCCTGCACCCCCTGCACTGTGCATCCTCCAGCTGCTAGCCTTGGATGGAGAGTCCATCTACTCGCAGATCTTCCAGGTGACTTCCAGATTTCAGTCTCTCCAAAAGGTGGCCAGGCCCACCCTGATCTCTCCAGAATCCAACTCCACTAGTTGCCTGACTCCCAGAGACACATGCATACCTGTGTGCCAAGCCACCTAGCTTAGCTGCCTGCTTAGCCAGCAAGTAGCTGCTGGCTAGCTGCTGACTTTGTAGTTCCTAGCAATTACACACCCACTGCAGTTGCTGACACCACACATACATGGACTTCAAGGCCTGTAGTCCCACTCCAAATTCATCACCATCCACAGAAAGGTAAGTATGCTCACCGACATTTGGATACCAATCATTCCCACACAGAGTAGAAAAAATTATTTTCCCCTCATTTACCTTTTTTTGTAATGACTCTTATTCAAGAATTTTAAACTGTTAGGTAGCTGCAAGACCTCTTTGTATAGGTTATGACAGTGATGGATGCTTGGCTTTCTGGTCATCTTTGCATTTATTTTTCTGTTCAGGTGTTTTCTGTAGTGCTTATCATCACTGTATTTGTGTGCTTATAAAAAGAAGATTCATGATGTGATGAATGATGACCTGACAGGGCTGATGATAACAATTCTGATTAGTTTATTTATGAGCTACTACTTTTTTTGCTGTAACTGGTAAAATATAGGAGTGATGAAAAGGATGTGGGAACTCCAAAAATACCTCTCTCTTAGGCTGTTTTTACCCAGCTGTTAGTTTGGCTCCAGTCCTTCAGTTTCGCTCCCCTGGTCTATCCGCTTTCTCTCTTTCTTCTGCCCCCCCTCCACCCTTCAATCTGCTGCAGCTGTTAGAATTTCATCATTGTCTCCATATACCACATTTCCCATTAGCAGCACAGCCCCTTCTGTGCTAAGGGAAATGTCATTTGTGTGCTTTGCATGTGTATTATTGTTAGATGCAGCCAAAGCAGTACTTACACCCTTGGTTGCTGCAAGGGTCAATTCCTTGGTAAGAGGCACACATAAAGATGCATAAATACTGAAGGATGAGGTTTGCAGACTTGCTGGCAGAAAGTGGTTAAGCCTTTTTCTTCTCATGCTCTGCTTTTCAGATGCTTTTGCACTATAGTTAGCCTTATCAGCATTTGATTTAACACTGGATGCCAGGGTATTTATTACTTCTGGCAGTTTTAGTGCCATGTCACTCACTGACTGTCACAGTTGTATCATATATTAGATGGCTTATCCTAAAAAGGTATGGAACCACTGCTCATTCTGATATACTTTATCTATATATCTGTTTGGGGGTGGGGGCGTGTGTGTTCAGTTGATTTTTAGGTTTGCGTGTATTTTGAATCAATGGCTTTTGTGAATTTCTTTCTGCTCACTGTCTTCATTTCTGCCTGATACCCATTTTGCATTTACTGTGGCTTTGCAAAAAGAACTCTGGTAGTGCCTTTGCTCTTTCCTTACAGTCCTCCATGATTAGAGTCTCTGATGGACTCCTGCAGGGCATGGCAGGGCATCTTAATTTGGACTTGGGGGTCAGCTTGGAGTTCTAAGTTACTCATAGCATGGTCCTATCTTGCTCCCATAAAATGGCCTAAAATAGATGTTAGTTACAATGTTTCTTTGCTACCCTCTGGTTCTCTTTAGGAGAGGTGTTAACTCTCCTCAGACTACAATGCCTGTAGATTTAATTTACTGGGCTATGGGGAGGAGAAACTTATTCCAGGGAACAGAATAGGCCTTCAAATTAGTCTGTACTTGCACGTATAGTCCACATGTGTGTATCTATGTGCCAAATTAAACCACGTGACCTTGGATGTGTAGGATGAAGTCATGGGACATCTGTGCTCACTGATGCAAAGCTTCTGTTTGCACACCTGAGCACTGAAAGCATCATGCCATTGTACATTGCCTCATTTCTACATTGGCTGCATATTGTGAATTCTGTTGTGCAAATACAACCCTATTTTGTGCAGTCTAAGACAGTTTAAAGCAAAATACTTCTGACTGGACTTGTCATCTTCTATTCTTCCCTCTCAAAAAATGTCAAGGGCATTAGCACAACACTTCGACAATTCTAGATATTTTTCTTCTTTTCTGTCATGTTTGTTTTATTAAATCCTTTGTAAAGAGATGGTAGAGGCAACTCCTTTTGCAGTGTTAGTTCTCTGTGCAACACATGGGCTTAGCACACTTTTGTCCATCTGCCCCCAGCATATCCTGGTACATGGGGTTATTCCTCTTCAGGTGCAAGACTTTCCATTTCCTTTTGTCACTTTTCATGAGGTTCCTGTGAGCCCATATCTCCAGCCTGTCAAGGTCCCTGTGAATGGTGGCATAACCATCTAGTGTATCAGCCAATCTTCTTGGTTTTGTATCATCTGCAAATTTGTCAAGGGGAGACAGTGACAGTGGCAAATACAGCTTCAAAAATTTTCATTTACTTTGGTAGCTCAGAGTGAAAGCAGGATTTTGTCAGGTTGCCTAGGGAGAAAGGGTGTTTGCTGGATGCATTTTAACTCCATTGTGTAAAGCTTTAAAAAGTTCTCCTCCACCTCAGGGCTCTTGGATTTCTCTGCTGATGAGGACTGTGTGTGACCTTTCTATATTTTAATTATTTAGCAAGGATGTCCTACACTAGAGAGTGCTTGCTAATAAAAAGTCTGACATAAATGCTTCAAATGACTACTTTTGATACGTTCTTTAGATCCTGTAAGTCAAGGAGATCCTAACTGGAAATCCATATGAGACTCCAGGAAGCCCTGAGGGCCTGCAGGTGTTATCTCCCAGCACATAATTAATGCTCAGCACATTTTGAGTTAAAGGAAATGTGATTTTTTTGTAAATAAATATAGATTTATGACTATCTTGGATGGACCTTTCTGTTTCTTACTTTTGCTAGTCAGGAGGGACCCTGCTCTCTTCAGCACTCTGCAACTTGCTGGCCCCGTGGCTTTGATATGCTCCATGCAGGACAGAATGCCCAGCTCTCCTCCACCTGGTGTTGAATGCTGCTGCTTGAAAATCGCATCTGCTATGGCTAATGCTCACAGTAAGCAGTCCTGAAAGTGCATTGTTACCTTGTGTTTATTGACCTAGAGGTTCTGGGGAGATCACTTTAAACAATGTGTTTAAACTCTGCAAGCCCTGGTCTGAAAACAGGTGTTGAAAACTGATTGCCAACTTTTGCTTTGGGGATGTGGACTTAATTGGTTCATTCTGCTAACAATGTTTTTAATAGACTTATCTCTTACAAGTCTCATCAAGTCCTCTTTGCTTTCTCCTGCCAAATAAATATTCACTAATAAGCCCCAAATCTCTTCCTTCATCTTCATTATTTATTTGCTTGTTTAATAAATAATTTTTTTTTCTCCCAGAAGCCTATACTGACTTACATGTGAGCTGCTCCTTGGCTGAACCACATAGCAGTTGCTGTATGGTGTGTTGTATTTGTCAGTGTTCTCTGCAAAACTCCTGGTGCTCCAGGAAATCAGGGCTACAGAGTGAGGTGTGTGGAGGTGCTTTGGAAAAATAATAATGAAACAGGTCTTGTATGTCTCTGCTCTGCTAAAGCAACAGGGAAGCAGTTCGTTCTGGTCTTCCTGTGTTGTATTGAGCTTTTCTTCTTCCAGCCTTAAAAATTCTCAATGAATTTAGAAAATGCTAGAATTACATTAAAAAAATAAAGAACAAAGATAGGGATCTTCTTGGGTATTTGTAGGATTATGGGCTGGATCTTCTGTAGAACCCCACATTGCAAGTGCCTTCCTACTTGAGTGTAAGACATTAGCAACTAGTAACTGATTCATTTAAACTGTTACCTAAGCATTCTGCATAATTGCTTCGTAAACAATCTGAATAAACATTTTGAATGATGTTATTTTAAAATTCAGTTGATCTAATTTATTTTCCACAAGTGTATCTTTAGAATAGAATAGACTGTTTCAGTTGGAAATTTATTTCAGATAAACTTCTGCTCTGTCAGCATCCTAATGGAGGAATTGCACACATGATCTGCAGCACCTTTCCCAAGGAAAGAAAAGGAAGGAAATGCAGATTTGCAGATTTTGTCCATGCCACTCACAAATAGGTCCCTGCAGAATAATAAAGAGCTTCAGTGTCATTGACTTTTTTTTGGTTTTTTTTAGCTAAATAGTCACAGGCTTCACATAGTATAAGGTCCCTCAAGCTGGGTACCATTTTAGAAAAGCTCTATATTATATTACATGTTTCTAGCTGCTGGTTCAAATTTCTAAAGTAGGATTTTTCTGATTACAAGCTAAAGTTTGAATTTCCAGCCCCACTGAATCCCCCTCCAAATCTGCTGACTCTGCCAGGCAGACTGATGTTTTAGTGGATTTGTTAATGTTCAAGCTACATTCTTACCATTCTTTTCTCACAGGAAAATATCTGTAAATAACTCTGTCTAAAATTTCTTACTCTGCTGGGTTTCCTGTCACTGTCAGGAACTTTAGTGCCTTCTTTATTTTGAGTGTTAGTATATCTCCAAGAATAACCAGCTGAGGGTATGATGATGGATCAGTGCCATTTGGGTAAAGAAGCATATGTTGAAATGTGCTTTTTCTACCTTATTTTAAAGGTGCATAGTATCACTTTATCCTTGCATGTAGTAAGGGAGATTTTTATTTCTAGGTTTTAATCTTAAAGTAGGATTATTGTAACTCTAGTTTCTTCCTTTATTTCCTGCATGAGTCATTTGCTCTACTAAGGTTTAGTGGTTGAATCTCACCCAACAGCCTTCCTCCCCACCTCCCCAATTCTAAAGTTTTCTACCACAAAAGCCAGTGTCAAAAATTACATTTACTGTATTAAGAACAAGGAGCCCAGTTTAACTGGGGAAGAAATTGCAGAGCTGAGTATAAAAGTTAGTTGTAACCTTGAAATTGCATTTAAAGTTTTCTTTCCCTTCAAGACAATCACACAAATTTATTTAATCTCATTTCTAGTCTTTCTCTGGCCCCAAAACCACTCTTTGTAGTCTCTTTTGGTTCAAAATAGATGCACTAATGAACTCTATCAATAGAGCTACATTTAGGCCAACTTTTTTGAACTTTTGCACTTAGAAAATAAAGACTTGAATATATTTCCTTTTTTTATATTAAAAAATTTTGCAACAAGATTGTGGATAATTGACAGTTTTACAAATTAACCTAAAGTGTGAATTTCAGAACTTTAAAGCAGTCAAATTTCAAAAGTTACTCAGTATTCTCTGTTTGGAACACTGCCAATCCTTGTTGCACTAGGGAGGTGAGGTTTCTATGTTTTTCTGAAGAGTTCTTTTGACACTTTCTCTCAAAAATCCCCAGATCATCTATTTGTTACCCAGTTTCAAAAACTTGACAGAACATCTGAGAAGTGCTGGGTAGTTCACATTCATCAGGGTCATTATCTTGAATACCTGCAAAAAATACCTTTTTGTGACTTTTCATTCCTTCTGAGGATTGCTGTGGGAGTTGGTCAGCAAACTGGTGAGGATCTTCTAGGGCAGGGTGCTGGGGTGAGGGCAGAGAGGGTTCAACAGGGTTAAACAGTGCCTTGGTTTGGGAGAGTTCTACTGCTCCAGGTGTTAGCTGCAGGGTGCCAGGTGTTGTGGCTCCTGTCAGGAGTGTGTAGGAAGCTGTGCATTATCTGTGCTCTGGGCAGATGAGGAGTCCCCTCTTTCCCCACAGCTGGGTGCCTGAGCTGGATGAAGGCTTTACCACATCCCTCAGCTCCAAAGGGTGGAACTTCCTGCCTTGAAAGGGTGGGGTACCTGCAGCTGATGGAAGCCCTGAGCGTGGAAAGCCGTGGTCTTCTTACCAGCACCACCTTGGGAATTCCAGGATCTTTAGGTTTTCTGCTCTCAGTAGACAAGCCTGAAGGTTAGTCAGCTCCATGTGGAGGGGAATGTGTTGTAATTGTACTCTCTCCTGTAGCTGGGAGGCAATTACATGCAAGAATGACACAGTAATAAGAACTACAAGCACAAACTGTTTTAAGGTAAGATCTTTTTGCTCTGGTTGGCTGGCAGTTTGGACTTAATTGGAACTTCTTTTATTATTCTGATAATTTATATTGAATTTAAAGGCATTGTGCTGGCTGATAGGAGTATATTAAATGTAGAAAATCTTCTGCTGGGTAGTCTATAATACAAGGCATTTTCAAGAGCTGGCAGGCTTTGTACAGGCCAAATTATCATGCAAAACGTCTGAGAGCATATGATTTATGCCAAAGGTGCTGTAAGATTGCATAAATTTAAGACTTTTATTCTCAACTATTGCATTCATACACTAAAATAATTATAGGGTGCTGACGATGCAGCACCATTTAAGAAAATGAATGACTTAATTTTACTTAAGTCTATTGTTAAAGATAAAACTATGCTACTGTATTAAAAAAAAGAAAAGAAAAACTCTGCACAAGATGATGAAGTGCTGTCAAGTCATAGATCATAACACTGCAGCTGGGAATTGCGCTCTGTGGAGGAACTGTATTGGTTTTATATCCTTTATTTTAAAGCATCCTTACATGATCAAACAGTTCATACAATTGTTAAAAATTTGGTGAGACCTCTGTTGCTCTTAACCTTTCATATTGACTGTCTAAGAGCATGGCCAGCAGTTGGATCTGAACTGACTCACTGCTAAACCTGCTATAATTATTTATAATCATTGTCTGTGAGTGGGGGTGGGGATATCATTATTTCTGGCACAAAGATGCTCAGGAGTAGAAAATTACTGGGTCTTGTGTGTGCATGTGGTACCACCTGATGGTTGGCACTTGGGTGTGAGCACCTACAGCATCAAGCTGAACCCAAGACTGTCTGCTTGACCATATCCTGTTTGGAAACCAGCTTCCTGTGTGTGTGTGGGCATTGTTTGTGCTGTGGGAATCCAGACTATCTTCTGGTTGACTGTAGGAGAGCTGGTCCGTCCACTGAGGCATGGGGTTTGTGAGGCCTGCAGGGGAGCACAGAAACAGTCACTTCTCTTGTCCTCACCCTTACAAACAGGTTGGCTTTTCCAGCAAAGCACTTGGCTTTCCTTATGACCAGATGAAAAATATTAATAAACTATGAAAAAGATTTAAGGAAAAATAGATAAAAACCTCCCCACCAAGTTACATCTGCTGGTAAGAACAGGCTGCAGAGGTAACTAAACCAAAGAGCAAGGCAGGCAATGACAAGACAAAGAAATGATGCTGAGAGATGGCCCATGTCAAGCCCAAATGTGACAAACTGAGAAGAAGCTGCTGTCACTCAGCAGTTCTTCCTTGTGCAGTGTTGTGGCTCGTTAGGCTCTAATCCTCATTAGTTCCCTATTAATGGCCTACAGCTGTGGGGCACTTGGATATAAGGCTGGGTTTGGGGTCCCAAGTGGAGGCAATGGAGCTGGAGAGGAGGAAGCGTAAGGAAGGATGGTCCAGATGTTTTGTTGTACCATTTCTAGACCCCCTGTGTAACTCCCTTACATAAGGACCCTGAGAGCAAATTCAGAGTTAACAAGACAAGTCTACAGTGCATCCCAAGCAGTTGCCCCTTCAGCTGCTTCTCACTCACCATCATCATTGAAACAGAAAATGGGAAAAAGTGCAGTGGGAGAGGAATAATAGATAAATAGCTGATGCTATTTGCTAGCAGTTCTTTCCAGGTCAGCATGACACTGACAGTCCAAGTCCCATTTGTGCTAGAAATTTTTGACAAGAGCTCAGACATTTAATATTTGAGGTGACCTTCCTAATTTAAGTTGTGATAGGTGTATCTTAACAATTTTTATATTTTTTTTTGCTTAACATCAATCCTCTGGTTTTATTTATCATATTTCCAATTCTGAGCACTGTAATATTATTTTTTTTAAGTAAACTTAATCTGTAGCAGTATTTATCTGCCAGAACAGAGTGGTGTTGATATAAACTGATACAGTGGTGCTGTTTTCCCAGCCTTCCAGAAAATTGCTGATCAGCAGTACCTCCTGTGAAACATATAGTCTTCAGGTGATATAAGTGAGGTGTGTGGACTTAAAGGCTTTTGTGGAACTGTGCTGGATTTTTCTAAGATAAATTTAATTCCAACTCTGATAAAACAAGTGAAAGAACTGCAAAAAACTTGGCAGTTGCAAGAGAGTGACCTATAGTAGTGTGACCTCTAAAGAAGGAAGAATGAGCAGCTTCACTTTTTTTTTCTCATCTGTGCTGCTTAAAGAAAACTTGGAAGATTATTTCCATTTTTTTGCCACTTATAACAATAGAAACTCAGATCTGGCTAAACATCAAAAGATGTTTTCAGTAATTAGAGAGTAGTAGCATCACAGCTTCCAAATTAATTTTGAAATAAATTATTACTTAAGGATCCATCTCTCTTTTTTTTTTAATGTAATTCAAGCACTTTTCTGAATTCATTGGGAATTTTTAAGGACGGAAGAACCACAAGTCCACAGCAGAATTGCCTATTTTCAGAATACACTGAAAAGCAAACTTTATCATTTGGCTGTATTAAACACATTGAAAAGTCCAAAACCTGTTGAGAAAAATATTTTTTTTTTTCTATTGCAGTTTTAAATTCCCAATTTTTTGATAAGTTAAATAGAATGGAACTTATATGGATTAATCTTTTTTCCCTCATCAATAATTTAGTTGTTATTCTCTGGGGAAAAATACATTTGGTATTAGCTTTGGTGTTAGTTTTGGCTGGGAGAGTGCGAAATAGGAAAATGGTTTTACTGCTTCTCATCATATAATGAATGGTCCACTGATTAAGAATTTCAATTTCTATGTGTTTTGCATTATGTTAAAACCTCAAAAACTACTTATTAGCTGGTGTAATATTTAATTTAGGATTATGTAAAATCGGATGTAGTTTGAAATCTGGAAATGAGTTAAAACTGTAAAAATTTGTTATATGGTTATATAAGGCTACATTAATTGTGCTGGAGGCTTAAAGAATAATGTTTCTAAAAACATGCTTTGCATTTAAAATTAGCATTAGGGCAAGGCATCTATTATATATTGAGGTTTATTTGTTAGTAACTGTGTTGAAGTATAAAAATGGAACTTATCACTGTATTTCAAGGTCTGGGGCATTTTTAGTTAGGAAGAAACCAAACTTTTTTTTTTTTTTTTTTGTTAGTCTACAACTTTGTCTGAGGTTGTGTTGGGGTTTAGCCCCAGCCATCAACAAAGTCCCACATGGCAGCTTCCTCCCCATGAGATGGTGAAGAGAATGGGAAGTCCAAAAGACACAAAACTTACGAGTTGAGATAAAGACAAAGGAAAGCAAAATCTGAGCACTCAAGCAAAGCAAAACAAGGAATCATTCACCATTTCCCATGGGCAGGCAAGTGTTCAGGACATCCCCAGGATAGTGGGGCTTCATCACAGGTAATGGTGACCTGGGAAGAACAAGGGCCATCACTCTGAATATTCCCCTTTTCTTTCTTCTTTCCCACACTCTACTTAAGCAGGACACCATATGGTCTGGGAGGTTCCTTGGGTCAGCTGGGGTCAGCTGTCCTGGCTGTGTCCCCTCCCAACTTCTTGTGCACCCACAGCCTCCTCGCTGGTGGGGCCACTGAGGAGCAGAAAGAGCCTTAATGCTGTGCAAGCACTGCTCAGCTATTAAAAAAAACCAACAAAAAACTCTGTGTTATCAGCACTGTTTCCAGCACAAATCCCATACCAGCCCCACACCAGCTACTGTGAAGAAAATTAACTGTACCCTAGCCAAAACCAGCACAGGTGGTGATGAAACAGAACTAGTTGTTTAAGCTGCAGTGAGAACAGTAGCTTCTCAGAAAATACTGCTGCTGTCAAAGGTGATATCACCCAGTTCTCTTCTACACTTTATTTAACAGCAAACCTGGAATACTTGAATGTGTCTATCCAATTAAAAATATTTTAATAGCTTGGCAGTTTTTAGATCTTAGAAGTTGTCAAAACTCAGAATTTTTAGTAATTTCATTTGAAGTAAAAATATACCTTAAACTTGCAGATATGTCTGATTATCTGATTTGCTTAAAGCATTGAGAGACAAGGCAGTCATTGTTCATAACCAGGATAGGTTCACACGGGGAAAGTTCTGCTTAACTAACTTAACTTCCTTTTATGACAAGGTCACCCACCTAGTTGACCAAAAAGGTTTTTTTTTTTGTAATTTTATCAAAGCTTTAGGTACTGTCTCTCAGTAGTACTCTCTCTTAGGTAGTGTCTTTCTGGATAAACAGTTTATCATGCATCTAGACAAGTTCATAGGACGTGGAGTGAGCAAAGGGCTGTCAGGTGGGGCTCAAGGGGTTATAGTAAATGGGGTTAAATCAGCCTGGCAGTCAGTCACCAGTAGAATTCCCCATGGCTCAATTTTAGGGGCAGTGCTCTTTAATATGTTCATAAATTATCTGGACACTGGAATCAAATGTACCTTAAGAAAGTTTGCTGATGAGGAGGAGCTGTGGGCACACTCAAGGGCAGAGAAGCCTTACAGAGAGGTCTGGATAGCCTGGAGAGCTGGACAGTCAGCAACCATATGAAATTTAGCAAGGGAAAGTGCCACATTCTCTACCTGGGATGGGACAATCGCTTTTGTCTTTCTGGTCACCAGTGACAGGACACAATGAAATGAGGTGAAATGAAATGAAAAATGAAATGAAGCTATGTCAGGGGAGGTTCAGCTTGGACATTAGGAACATCTTCTTCACTGAGAACATGGTCAGTCACAGGAATAGGATCTCCAGGGAAGTGGTCACAGCATCAGACCTGTCAGAGCTAAGGAGCATCTGGCCAAAGCACTTAGTCATAAGGTCTAGTTTTAAGCAGTCCTGTGAGGAGCAGAGTGTTGGACTTGCTGATCCTTGTGAATCCCTTCCAACTTGAGATATTCTGTGATTCTATGATTCATTCTTTTACCTACTATGTGGAAAATTGCATGGCTCTTATTTAAAATGCAGCAACCACCTGCCAAGTTGTTCACAGAATTTTAAAGAATTCATTTGCCTTTTGTTACTGTGCACACCTTTGCTTTTTTTGAGTTTTGATTTTAAAATGTGACTGCATTCAGCCTTTTGCGTTTGGAAGATGAACAAAGAGTCAGGCTAATGTTAATTCGTGCAAGGTCTGGTGCAAAAGTGCTGAAATACACTTCTTAGCTGCTCTGTGAGGCTTTTGGAGAGGCTGGTTTCCCATTAGGGTTTCAGTTTCAGAATGGAAAAGACACGTGTAGCAAGCAGTCTCTGCATTGCCGTGCTGCAGCAGAATCCCATAACGTGAGGTATCTGCCTGTAATTCAAAACTTCAAGAGGGATACAGCTGAAGCAACAAAGGTCCCACTTTTGGCATTTGTGCAGCAGCTGCCTGGGCATTGTGCCATTCATCAGAGGCAATACACATTCCCTCTCAATCCTGCTGTGATTCCCTTCCTCCCTCCTGTTTCAAATGCTTCCATGGAGCTGAGCAGTGGGAACTTTCATTAGAGGAGGTGAAATTGGTATTGCTCATTCTGAACACGCTGGGATTGTTTTCCCAAGTCCAAATTCCACTGTAGGTTTATTCCTGTCTTCTCTCCTGTTTGCTCCCTTTTAGCCCTTGAGTTGACTTGCTCTTTGGTGTAATTACATGAAAAATGCTAAGAGCCTTTTCTAGGCAAAGAAAATTAATGTCCTTCTACACTGAGCAGTATTGCATTCCCAGTAATCCACTTAGGTTCGGTCCTTTGCAAATGAAGACCATAAAAGACAAGCAGCTTTGATCCATCTCAGTTACAATTGCCATGATATCCCATCCTTGGAGTCAACATGGGGTTTCGTGGGGTTTTTTCAGCAACAGTTGGTAGAGTTTCTGAATGTGGAACTTAATTTTCATTGTTACATGACTTAAATGATGGTTGGGGAGATTTTTATTGTGTCATTTTGTAAGAAGCTGTAGCTAAAAACATAAATATCATCTATCTGTCTTCTGGAAAAAAAAATTGAAGTAAACCCAAAACTTTGTCATCATGAAATAAACCTAAGGAACCTCTGCACAACAGCAGCTGTAAAAGGGAATACTGAATGGGTGGTCTCTCCATCAGGGATCTCTCCGTTTCTCCCTCCCTCTCCCCACCCCTTGCTCATGCAAGCGGTCTGGTGAGCATTTAGATGAGGTCCTGTGGGATAAACCAACTTTCTATTTTAATATATTTTGTGGTAAGATTGTTGTGTTTAAAGCTTGCTTCAGCTGTATCCCATGTGATCTGGTTGGCCAGAGACTGCTGTGATGAAATAGATGTGGAAGTAATGCTGATTATGAGCAATGCTAAATCAGGGAAGTTGAAAGAGCCTCTTTGAGTCATTCCTGCCCAAGAGAAGATTCCACACACAGAACCTTAAAGATAGGGCTCTGAATTACTCTTAAACCCTTCAAGTTGTAGAGCAGTTCAGCTTGCCTTTTGACCTTCCCCTTAAACCCATCCTTCCATGGCGTTCAAGGGAAAAAATTCCTGGAGGACAGATGACACATATGTAATAATCTATAGCAATTTCTCCATGTCCATATCACTCTTTGCACCCAGCCCAGGTGGTAAGGTCTGAAAGCTGTTGCCAGCTGATAACTTTCTGGTGGGCTGTGAGAAATGAGCTCCCAACCAGGATTTAGAGAGTAGAGACTCACTGTGGAGGAGAAATGCAGTTTTGCTGCCCAGTACCTATTTGCAGTGTCAGCAGAGGTGCTGATGCAGAAAGAGACTCAGGAGACTGAATTCCTTTGGACTTACGTGGCCCAAAAATAACCGTGTGTGTTTCTGAGAGGACTGTAATGGATTACAAATAGACTTTATACAAACACTAGATTTATTTTTTTTTCACATAACAAGATGTTAAAAGCAAATATAGTAATAAGAGTAAACCATACTGGGTTTACATACTAAGTACGAAAGAAAAAAAGAGTAATGCTGAGGCTGCCAAATTTTAGCACTGGCAAGAAGTTAAAAGCAAAGGGAGCTTGTGGTGGCTGCTGTGACACAGGGAAAAGACAGCCTTTGGCACTGTCTGCCTGGGAAAGGTGCAGAGCCTCCAGCCATGGAGGCTTTTAGGAACATGTATTGTGCAAACTATTTAGATGGAGGGCACAGGCCTGGACAGTGAGTAGGTATTTCTACAATTATTGTGAGGTCTGGCAGATCTGTAATGTTTCCCACAGAACTGTGAGAGGTATTCTTTTTCTTTTCTCTCTGCTGGTCTCTTGGGAAGCAGTTACAGGCCGTCTCTTCTGTTTCCCAGCTGTGGCTGTGGCACGAAGCATCTGGCAGAGCTGGAAGTGGGATACAGCTTCCTGCTGAGCAGATGTCTGTATATGTTGGTACTGCTTTTGGAGAGATGGGTGTACTAAATGAGTGGATGAGCTTTGCTTGGCTGTGAGTGTTCCCGTGAAAGTTAAGGGAACAATGGGGTTAAGGTGCATGACTAGTCAATTGCCTTACGTGGATTCAGTGTGAAGCCACTTTTCCAGTTCCCTAACAGGCCATCCCATTGTCTTCAAGGGGCACCTATTTTGCTTTGTCCTCCTTGTTCAGTTGCAATTAATGTGTGCTGTTCAAACACTGCTCTGAAGACAGCCTGCGGTGACTTTACTCTGATGATGTTGGAGTGCTTCGTAATGTTTTAGGACTTAATTTTTCAGACCACCTGGTTGAGGGAAAGTGAAGGGTTGCCATTTCTCCATTATAATGCATGACACAGGGACTTGGACACAGTGGAGTTCAAAAAGCTTTTCATTTCTGGCTGCCCAGTTTTAGACCTGTATTTTTTCCAGACGCTTTGTGTTAAATAACAGCCTGTGCTTGTGGTACAGGTCCCACTGTGATTTTAAGTGCATGGCCATTCTTCCTGCAGAGCAACCTTGGCCTGAAGAAAAACAACTAAGTTCCAAGGAACGTGATTAATAGGAACGTGACTATGTGAGGAATTTTGCTATGCATTACAAAAAAATGTGGTAAATGCAAGGATCATGTTGGATTTCAAGGATAGGAGTTGACTGGCTTGACTTTCAGAGCATTGTTCCTGGCTTTCTCTCTTGCAGGACCTGTATCCTCAAGTGTTACATGATTAGGTCCTTCCATAAGGGAAGCAACCTCTAACTGAATTATTTCCTTAAATATTTCCCACTTGTCATGGTGGTGTTCACCTTGTGTTCTTGCACACACACGTGAGCAAGAATATATGGAGAAAGTGCAGGTTATTCATTAATGTTCTAATATCCTGTTCTGATCAGAGCTGAGCTCTCTAGGCTTCAGATGTGAAAGATTATGTCAAGTTATGAGAACAACAGGTCCTTACATGGTCAGCATGATTCCCATTTTCTGCAAATGGAAATGGAAAACTGCAGTTCTATTGTCATTAGAGTGGGAGAACTGGGATGAAGATGTATCAGTGTTCCTATAATGTAGGAACATTTAGGCATGTACTCTCTAAATGTTCATAACTCATTCAAGGATGTGACCTTCAAAACTGTTTTGCACTGACTATGCAAGGTTTGTTTTGCTTCATTTTAGTTTTGCAGGAGAGCTGCATGTAGAAATAGGTTTTTTAAAATGTCATCACCTCAAAATCTGTAATTCTTGTCAATGTATATTGAGATAAGTTCTCTTTGTGAAAGTGCCATAGAATGCTGATTGACTTTGCATACTGAAAGTAAGGCTGTTCAGCTCTGAGATCTCTTAAGAATCTGAGGCTAAGCCAGGAGCATTAGTGCTATTTGCTCTTCTATCTTGAAGAATTAATGGACATTCTCCACTGTAGCTATTCTTTTAAAATTAGTTTTCTCTGTGACCTTTTTTTCTGATATTTTATATGCTGCGTCTCTCAGTCTAAGGCTATGAGGTGCCTTCCAGACTCCCTTATAAAATTTCAAGACCTGCCTTAGTGTTTCCTTTCCTCTTTTAGACTAAAGTGCTTGTTCATTCTGTCCCCTTCCTCCCCGCCCCCACTGCCCCGGTTTCCCACTGCTATCTCAGGATGCAGTGCTCCTGGTGCTTTGATATGCTTGGGCTTACACTTTCTATTTGAGCTGAGCTCCCTGTCATGGGATAGTTACAGGCCACATTCCTGTGCTGGAAATAGATACTTTTTGCATAACCTGCTTCCTTATACCCTTTAGCATCTAAGGCCTCTGGTGAAGCACTGTCTCCACTACCATAGATGGAGCAGCTTGGGAATCATCAGAAGCTGAGAAAGGTGACGGGGAGAATGGAAAAGCTGTTAGGGTTCTAAGAGGTGAAAGTTCAGAGCGTCTGGTGGTTGAGCGATAACTTCACTGTATTGTTATTTTTATTTAAACTAAATTACAGAACCCATCTTTTTCTTATTAGATACAGATATAGAAAAACCCCAAATAGCTTATGAGAGTGACTTAATGCACAAGCACTTATGGTCACTTTATCCTCCTCTGTGCCCTTAATAGGAAATTATTCAGCAAATTCTGCTTCTGATTTTGCCAAAAGATGTCCTCTCAAGGCCTGAGCAGCAAAACTGAAATATTGCTCAGAATGTGTTCTGATAATCATCAGATGTCTGTTGAACTGTTGTTTTCTTCCTCATCAGAAAAAGAAAAGAAAGTTAAAGGGTTAATTTTTTTGATAAAAGGTTGCTCTTAGTTTCAGGATTCTATATATTAGGCAAGGATTGCCTTGTAAACACAAATTTCTGTAGTTCTGAATTAATTTTTGCCTGTGATTCTGTCAACAGCTACAACTGACTTTGGGAGAGTCGCTTTTCTCATATGGGTATCTGCTTCCAGTCTTTAAAATAGCACTTCCTTTGTCTCTTAGCATTCCAGCTCTTTGCTGCAGGGATAGCTTCAAGTGACAGGGTCCAGTTGTTGGACAAGGCTCTCCTTTAATCATGACAAAACTAAATTCAGTTTCCTGCTCCTGCCAAAGTTTCCTGTGAGAGCTCTGGCAATTTATTTGACATCTCTTTGCTACCCATGAAATGGGAGGGATAATAGACAGTGTTGTGCTCACAAAAGTATCCAGGAGGCGCATCTTCCAGAATGGAAACATTTAGGTTGTGATGGCACAGCTTTTGAAACTGACCTCAAATTGAGATTGCTGTGATCCAGCCCTTTTTCCCTGAGCCTGCTTTCCTCTGTGTGCTGGTACCTTCTTTTTTCCACAGAGACAATTTGTGGTGAGCTCAGTTTCTTGAAGGGTCTCATTGAATAGATACAAATACCAACACCTAGGAAGGGTAGGATGCTGCAGGGATTGAGGAGACAAGAGGAGCTCAGGACTTTGGATTTACAATTGCCAAAACATTGCATCCTAGAAAGAGACTGCATGTGTAAGATGTTGAATAAATAGCTACGGACAGAGACACCTTGTTCTCCACAGCTTGATGTGTGGGTTCTCTTTGCTTGAATGGTGTACAGAATGGGGTCTTAAAATAAGATTCTAGAGTTTTCTCCAGTCTACCCTGATTATGTTGAGAAATGCTTATCCTCCACCCGCAATCTATACTTCACTCACTCCCAGTGTTTCTCTTTCTTGAATGTGCCTCCCTGTGCTAAGTCTCCTCCAATTGCTCTGCTCTGCAGTTCATAGTGTTTGTCTCTGATCTCCAAAGCGGATCTTCCCTTGCCTTAGGCCTTTTCTTTTGGAGGGCAAACCCAATTCTCTTTCATGGTATTCTTAATATCTAGGAGGTCACTTCCCCCTCTCTCTTTCTTTTCCAAGGTACTACAAGAGGGTAGATTTAGATTAGATATGAGGCTGATATTCTTTACTGTGAGGATAATGAGGCACTGGTGCAGGTTGCCCAGAGGAGCAGTGGATGCCCAATCCTTGAAATTGTTCAAGGCCGGGTTGGATGGGGCTTTGAGCAACCTGGTCTAGTGCAAGGTGTCCCTCATGACAGGGAGGGGTGAAACTAGATGATCTTTAATGTCCCTTCCAATCCAAACCATTTTGTGATTTTATGAAGGGCAACCCCCACCACCAAACAAAAAAACCCATCAGGAAGGGAGGAATTGAAAATGCTTGATTTGACTTGGTCTTTGAAACTTTGTAGCAAGTCCTTTTAAAAGCTTTGGAAAGTGTGTTGATAAGGCAGTGCCTCGCTGAAGAGTACATAGTTCCAAAATATATCTCATAAGAAACAAATCACTGGAAAAAATAACTCTGTGGCATACATTTATTTCTTTAGTGTCCCTGCTGGCAGCAGACAGCAAAATACTTCCATTCATATCTAACATTATTCATTTATATGTAATATATGTGTGTATATATATACACACAGCATAACTTCAGTGTAGGACGGGATATGAATTTTTATGAGCAAGTTCTAAATTTTAAAGTCTGTGTTTAGCAAAAGACTTAGATTGTTTTTATCAAGTTGCAGGATGTTCATAATCAGCTGTATGCCCTGCCTCTGTTTCCTTTGATTGGTTCTGTGGGAGAAATAAGTGCAGTGGTTGAGGACAGTGCAACCTTGGGTTCATTCATGCCAACTTTCAGAGGATACTGTTAGGTTATGTGATAAAAGGATTATAAACATAAAGACACAGAAGGTGAGAGAACCCAGCCAACCCAAGAGAACCTGACTTCTCCCCGGACTGTCACAGGAGAGGGGTCAGCCTATGGTGTGGGTGTAAAACCTGTCAAGATGAGTCAACATGAGAGGCCCGTCAGTTCATTGGCAATCATCCCTGGCATGAAATTTCTCAGGAACAAGTGCCAGATCCTGCACCTGGGATGGAGTAAGTGCAGGCACAAGCACAAACTGTGACAGGAGAGTCTGGAGAGCGCCCTGCAGGGAGGGCCTGGGGGTGCTGGAGGGCAGCAGCTCAGTGAGAGTCAGCAGGGTGTGCCCGGGCAGCCCAGAGGGCACAAACCGAGTCCTGGGGGCATCAAACAGGGCAGCAGAGCTGGGCAGAGAGGGATCATCCACTGTGCTCAGTGCTGGGACTGCCTCACCCCGAGGGCTGGCAGCAGCGCTGGGCACCACCACTTCAGAGGGGTGGGAAGGAGGGGGAATGTGTGCAGAGGAGGGAAACAAAGCTGGTGGAAGGTTTGATGGTGAACTTGGCAGTGGCAGGATAACGGTTGGACTTGATGATCTTCTTTTTCAACCTCAGCAATTCTGTGATTCTGTGATATTCTATGTAGGAATGTGTGTGCATTTGGAATATGCGTGTGGCCTTGCTACTGGCTGGATGTGGGGACATGAACCTGTAGTGCCTTGCCTTAATGGGGCCATCAGATTTGGCAGCTCCTAGCAAGGTCTAGTTACTCTTTCTAGCCGAAGAGCTGGAAATCTGAAATTTAAATATTGTTGATGGGAGGAAGGGTGAAAATGGGGTTGATTTGACGTGCGTGGTTTCCTTTGGTGTTGGACATTTGAGAACAAAGAATGTCGCAAGTAATGTGGTATCTTTTACACAGATGAGTGTTAACACAATATTCTTAGAGGTTTGTCAGTGCTAGCAACTGAGACTAGGCTTGAACTTACATGTCTTGGTCTTCTTTTAGTCTTGGTCTTCTCATTGGCCTTTCTCCATCTCTGACATCTTGCTGTTGAATTAGAGCTTTGGTCTGTCCCCACTGAGCTTTTCCAGGACACAGGATGCCTGAACTCTAGGATGGATGCCTGAACGCCATCCTAATAAAAATGGCTTGGCTAATCTAATTATGAATGCAGGCTGCAGAAAAGTACACAGCTGGTTCTGCTGAACTTGCAGAATGCTGTTATAAGTGCTGAAAAGTGGTAAAAGTGTATTTATCTGAAAATAGCTTCTAGTGGATTTTGTGTCATCCACTTACGTTGTGACTCACCTGGTGATCCTGAATTGTGAAGCTGGAATGTAAAACAATGGATGACACACCATGTGAAGTTTGGCAGAGAAACGTTCCTTGAATAGTTTTTCCAAAATAAAAACTCAGTGTGTCGCTGACCATAGAAGTGCACTTCTTGTATTGTGTAACAGTGCTGGAAATGTCTTTGAAGTATTTGCAGATGTTCCTTAGTGCCAGAGCCCTTTTCCAAGAACTTTGAAAGTATTGGAAGTAAAGAAAATCAAAACTACATTTGGTTATACTTTTTTTGATGAGATAGTCACAGGGCTAGATACCGCTTTCTTTGTTTCTTGGTCTCAAAGGACTCCCCTCTCAGCTGTCAGACTCTGTATTTCTGTTTCTCCTGGAGCCAGAACTGGCATTCTGCCTGGCTTCCCAAGACACTGCTCCAACCAGCTGGCCTCTTGCAAGAGAGGATCTTCTTTAACTTGTTAGCATATAGACCTTTGTTTCATAATAGCCCTCAGATGTTTGCAAAGAGACATTGTTTTAAACCATCCTATTTTCTTGCTGTTTGTTTTTTCAGCTTCTCTATTAAGCCACTAGATGAATGCAATAAATATCCTGAGAGTAAAATTAGTCCGTGTTACTCCTAAACTACAACAGAACTATTCTGTGTTCATCAGGACGTCACTATTAAAGCAGAATGGAAAGCAGAGACTGATAGATACATCTTAAGAGAAATCTCTGAACTGAAATTGAAAAGCAAAAGATCTGTACAATGCATATGTCCCTTTATGGTCTCCTGGCCAGCACTGCCCCTTTATTTGTTATTTTTTGTTGCTATTGGAGCCATTGGTCTGTGCTATGTACCTGCAGAGCATTAACCTTGTTTTTTCTTGGTTTGTAAAAGAGCGTAGAAACGCAGAAAAAACAGACCATCTTCACTCATTTGTCTTCTCTGCCTTCCATGGTCCTTGTGATGTGGCCAGTATGAGCAGCAGCACAGAAAATGTTTAAAAGTTCAGCCAAGGTAAAGCTTGGTCTTGCTGGGCTTTAAGGATACACATGGGAAGATGTTCCAGTTTTGTGTGTTTTTACCCCTTCCTGGCTTAGTAAAATATGAACCTTCTGAACTGACTGAACTGCTACAGCTGCATGCTGCTGTCTGCCCTGCCCTTTCCTCCCTCTTGTGCTGCTTTCCTTCAGGCATAACAACACTGTTTGCACCTTACACTGCTGGTTTTTGTCGTGTTGCAGGTATTTGCATTTCTAGGAAATGCCAGGTCTGAAATACAATCAATCTTCTCTTACCTGGCCTGTTTGTTGCAGCCCTTCATTGCAGCCCTGTCACTCTGCTTGGCAGCTGTTTCCACCTTTGAGATTTGCCAGCCAGCTTTTCCTCACTGGGTGCTGATGATCCTGTCTGCAACTGCCCTGTCTTTGCTTCTCTAACACTGGGGTACATATATATACAAGGCTTTGGTCAAATGTCTCCCCCTCCATCGGTTACCCACTTTAAAAAGCTGCTTTTCACTCTACTCATTTGTTGGTTGATGGCAGAAAACTGGTTAAAAGCATACACAGGCTTGTAGAGATCAAGTGCAAATTCTGTAATTTGGTTTATTAAACATCGGCTTCACTGAGTGCATCAATTCAAAGGTTGGATTTTCAGTGTGATTAGAAATCCTCTGCATAGGGTGCAAGGACAGTCAATAATAAAAGTTACCACTGTGAGAAAAGTGGGAAAATTGAGATTGAGAAAACACAGTCAGATGCCTTACAATAGCAGTGGGGAAGGGATTATCTCTCTTTCCTGATGCTCAGTGCTCATGAGGCCACACCAGGCTGTACCCAGGGCTGGTCTTCCCAGTACCAGGTTGATGCTGACAAGCAAATGCAGTGAAGGGCCACAAGGAGATTCTGAAGGCTCTGGAGCACATACTGTTTGCAAGATGTAGGTAGCTGGACTGATTCAGTCTGAAGAACAGGCTGATTTTCATAGCCTCACATTACTTAGGGAATGTGGTAGAGAAGACAGTTGGGTTCTTCTCAGAAATCCTCAGGGAGGACAGGAGGCAGTGGTCACAATTGGTGCCTCTGTAAGTCCCAAATGGAGGTGAGGAAAAAGTTTTTCCTGGGGGTGCTGCTGTGGGAAGAGGTTACTCTAGGAAGCTGTGGAATCACCATCCTTGGAAGTTCTCCAAATTCTGCTGGACAAGGTCTTAAGTAATATGATACAGCTTTTAAACTTGCTCTGCTTTGACCGTGGGGTTGGACTAGGTGATCTCAAGGGGTCCCTTTTACCCTGCATCATTCTGCAAGTCCAAACAGTATCCCTGATTGTTATATTGAGGCAGAAGGCTGACTGTCAAAATTCCATTTAATGTTGAAGAGTGACAAAGGGAGCATGTGAAAAAAAAAAGGTTGATTTTTCCCTCTTTCTTACCTCTCAGTTTAAATAGTTTGTGTTTGGTGAGCCTTCTTGCTGTGCCACTGTTGTGTGATTATTGTTTTTGTGAGATGGTAGCTAAAATGAAATGTCAGTATGAGTGAGGACTGGAAAGTACAATGTTGACCTTCAAAAGAAAGCCAAGGTTTTTCTTAGCAATTACTGTCCTGAAAGTATAACCACTGGTAAAATAATGGGCCTGATATTAAAAGAGGATGCAAACTCAAGAGTCTGCAGGGTGACAGAATTGTATGCAATAACAACATGAGTTCATAAAGAATAAATCTTGCCAGACAATGTAATTGCTTTTTTTGATAGAATTGCAAAATTAATAATATTAGGGAATCAAGAGGGAAGTAGGTATATGTTTACTTTCTAACATGAAGATTAATTGAAATTCGCTTGGGTAGGAAGAAAAAGTTGGGTGAAAGATAAACAGGAGCTGATTATCAGCAGTAGTGCAATGGTTATGTAGGTTGGGAGTTAGACTGGAGTTGTGTAACATTTCTGTTAATGATATGACAGAGGGAGAGAAAAAATTCTCTTAATGAGCTTTGAAAACAAACTGGGAATTGTGAGCCTCAGAGCAGAAAAATAAGGGGGCGATGGCTTTAGACACATAAAGAGAAAATAAAATGAGATTAAACTTGGAGAACTGTTAAATCAGGAGAATGTATGCTATCTGGAGCATATATGCTAAACCAAAGTGGGGAGAGAAGTATTGAGAAGAGAGGCCAATCTGTGGTGCTGAAAATGGCAGCTGTGGTCCTAGAACCCCCTCGGAGCAGGGCCACTTCAAAGCCCTTGCCCAGGTCATGGGGCTTGAAGGGCAGAGCACACAGTGCAGAAACTCACTTTCTGCTGCTCTTGGGATGATGTGTGCTTGAGGCTACTCCACACACTGTTGGAGCTGGAGGTGTGACTGCCCAGCTCCAGTTCTGTCTGTTACTGTTTAAAATTCTGCCAAGAGCAGAATGGCTGAGTTCTGATTTTCTTTTGGATGGTTGAGCTCGTTACAGACCTCTCCCTTCCTCCCCTCGGGCCCTGCCCAGCCTGCAGGATCTCTTCTGTCCCCAAGTTACATGATTTGGTGAAGGAAGAGATGCCAGGATCTGTTACTGTTGCCATGTTGCAACTTCATTTATAGCAAAGAGGGAGAATTTTTTTTGTATTAAGTTTGGAGACAGCGAGGCCACCACGAAAAACTCAAATTGACTGCTGAATGACTTAAGTTTATCAGTGTCCCTATTTCTTTTGGAGCTTAAAAAGGAAATCCATCTAATTTTTCTGTATGTTTATCCCCTTTAACTCTCATAGAAGCCTTATGTGTCTACATAGCTGTAAAGACAGGCTGAAGTAGCACTTCTAAAAGTCCCAAGGACATCTGATCCTGTTAGGAGTAGTAGAATTGCTTATTACTTTTTAAATCCATAGGAATCATATCCTGGGTATTTTGGAGTGTAGCATTTTATTTTTCCTTGGAGCTACAGCAGACAGTGCTACTTTAACATAGAATATGGTCACTTGCTGTGGGAACAAACCCTGTTGTCAACCTGCCTGCCTATCCAGATGAGCCTCAAAAAGATAGATCATGTCAGGGTGTAAAAATCCTTCAGATTCTGTAAGAATGAAAGGAATGGACAACACTTTGGAAGTATGTGCCTAGGATTCTTTAACTTAATCATCAAAATTAATTGTGTTTTATAGTCACATGAGTACTGGAAGTAGGGAAGTTAAAAATATCTCAGCTCTTTCAGCAGTTCCATCAAAATAGCTCTTTAGCATTATTAGCACCCAAGGATCAAAACCATGTTTGTTTGCCTTCTTCATATATTATGCTCCTTGTGATATAGGACAGCAAAAGAAGCAAAACACTGCAAGGAAATGTTTCCATATGCTAATGTTTGCCATTAGAACATTTCAAAGAGGTTAGAGACAATACGACTAATAACCCTTCAAAATCCCAAGAAAAATAATGCCCCATGTATGTCTGATGCAGAATGAAACATCTAGGGTGGCTCAGCCCCATGGCAAGACTGTCCACAACTGTTAAGAGCTCTAACAATAAAACAATTATTGGGGTACATGGCCAGATGTAGCACCATTTTGCCTTGTTTTTAGTTTAGATGGATGCATCTAAAACTGTACCAGCTTGCCAGGGCAATGTCTTTAAATAGCTTTCTACTGTCATGACATAGTGGCAACACCAAAAGAAACTCCACCATCTCTGTGCTCAAGGATCAAGCTTTCTTCTCCCGTGTAAATAGTTTTATTTGGGATCTTTCAGAAATTTACTCTTGAAGAGATTAAACCAACCCTTCATCTGTGCAGCCGGTACATCTCTAGGGGCAGATGGATTGCCTTTAAATAATTACTAATCCCTGCTTTTTGCAAATGAATTACATTCCTTTCCTTGGGGAAGGTCCTTCATTCTGGCAAATGCAAATTTCTTGTATAGAATTCACAGTCCAGTAGGGAAAAAAAGAAAAAGCAGGGCATGGTTATGGGAAAGACTGAAATTTGTTGTGCTGTTGCTTCTGTTAAAGAAGAAATTTCTGCTGTTAAAAGAAGACAGTAGTTAACAGATTAGAAGGGATAACCACCAAGTTAAGTCACACAGATCAGACAGGCTTTATGATCTGCAGATACTCAATTGATAGGATGAGGATGTTCTTAATTTGTCAAATGTGGCTACTGAGAAGAGGCATCTCTTTTTTTCCCCCTTCTCATCCGTGGATTTCAATTTGCCAGTTTTTAAGTGTGTGCAACTGTAGTTCAAGTCACTGCTACTCCAAGAAGTTCAGTGTCAGTTTTTCACAGTCTGAGTTTCAGATCTTAGAACAAAATGTTAGAATCTCAGCAAAGTCGAGGATGAAAGGAGATGCTGAAGAGCATGTGGTCCAACCTTCTATTGAAAGCAGGGCCCCAGTTCAGGTTGTGCAGGTCCCTGTCAAGCTGATCCTTGAATCTTACCAGTAAGGGAGATTCTAACATCTCTCTAAGAAGTCTGTTCCAGTATTTAATTGTTCTCCCACTGAATTCTTTTTTCACTTATATCCAGGTCAGCTTCTCCCCTGAGCAACTTCTTTCTATTGCTTGACTTGCCAACATGCATTCCTTGTGAACAGAGTATCACCATCTTCTGTAACTTTTTTTAGTTACTGAAAGGCATTTATTAGCCTTCTGGAAAGTGAGGGTCTTTTACATGTTAGGCAGCACATCTGTCCTGGCCTTAATGTCTGCCTCAAGCCCTAATATTAACATTTTATGAAGTGGAAGTTTTATTTTAAAGCAGCGTATAGCATCTCTTGAGGGTATCTTAATTTGGAATTCTGTCCCTAAGCACATACCTTTTCTCTTCTATAACAGAGGTCAATGGTTTAAGTTTTCCCAATATTGAGAGATGTGTGTCAAAAATATGTATCTGTTTTTTTCATTTCGAAGGGTTCCTGGTTGCTTTAAAAATGTGGTTTACAGATTATGCATAAGAGCTACTGGTGAACAGCCTGTGAAACCTGAGAGGGAGTCTGGTTGACAGAACTTTGTAGCAGTCTACCATGTCAGGCCTTCAGCAGTCTGAGGGTTTTCTTCTCAGTGCTTGAGAATCCAGGACACTGTAGAAATCTGTTTCAGATTATTCAGCTTCTGAGCATTTTTTCTTTGTATTAAAATAAAAATAACTGGATCCTTAATATGAAGGATGCTTAAAATGCATGAAGATAGTTCTGTGACAGACATTTTGAAGGCTCTGGTGCCTGGGAACAGTTTGTTAGGGAACAATTTTTAGGGAAGAATTCATTATCCCTCACTCCCCCCTTCCTGCCTACAGCTTGTATTGATGTAGTCTTTTAGACTCAGATATCACTGGTATTTGATAGAGACAAACACAGCAGATGGAGTAGGTAGGGCCAAAAGTGAGATACCTGTATAAATGGAGCTGAAAATGCTATAGAACAGCTATAGGCACTCTTTGGAGGGCACTGAACTTTGAAATGATCAAGACACTTCCTTAGTATATATTTTTTTTCAGCATAATACATAGGCTTGGCATCTAATTACAGGACAGGTGCAAAGCATCATAATGTTTGGAAAAATATTACCTATAAAGAGAAACTGCATCTTGCAACTACTCAGCTCTGTTCCCTTTGTATGTTCAGAGATCCATAAGTCCTGATTCTGTTGATAAAGGTTTTGTTGCTTTTTGTTTCCTTTCAACCTCGTTTCCAGTGGTACAGCTGCTAGGGAGTGAGAAGAAATTTTTTCTGCTCTTTTTTTTTTTTTTAACTTACTGTATTACAGTATCCAAAACTTTGTTTTCAGTGTATGGGGCAGAGAGCATTCAAGTTGATTTAAAAGAAAGAAACACAAGGAACGGAGATGACTTAATTTAGCAATCCTTGAAATACAAGAAACATGGGATTTCAGAGTGCAGTTCATGCAGTCAGGTTTGGTTGGAATCTCGTATATTTCAAGTACTGTGTTTCTTCTGGAAGTGACAAACCTACAGAATCTTTTCATGATTGTATCTGCCAAATTACTTTGCTTCAGCTTGTAGAAGGGAGTAACCCCATTACTGATAAAGGTGTAATATAACAGCTTCCATGCTGTTGGAATAGAAATAGTAAGTATTATACAAGACAGGCCTGTAATAAAACCATTGGCACAGAAGTGGGGGAGGAGAGGAGTGAGATATGGTCAATTTAGAAAAGATGTGTTTCAGATGAGATGATGAGTTCATAAAACTCTTCTGGAAAGTCTCTGGGTGGCTTGAGAGAATTTCTGTTACTTCTGAGCAAATGTTTGGCTGGAAAGGGGCAAGTACAACATAAGAAATGAGTATATGAGAAAAATAACACAGGGGAAGAACCCATCAGCTGGATAAAATCCAGGGAATTTTTCATTTTGGGGGCATTCATGTCCACACCTGCATGTATGTTTTATAGACATGGGGATTATAGAGTTAAAACAAGAACAAAAGCAAACAAAATATTACCAATGGATTATATTGTTGCAGATTTTCTATTAGCTTGCTCTCCTGAAGGGAAGAAGTCTGGAAAGCTTTTTCAGTGAATTAGTTTAGATTTAAAATTACTCTAGACTTGGGCATTTAGGAGAGAAGAGAGAAAGATCACAAACATATTCTTGCTATGGGCATCAAATTTGACTCCTGCAAGGCATATTTGGACCTAAACTATCACTGTCTACCTTTGCATGATACTGCATTTTGCAAGCCTTTGGTTTCATTCATGTTGTTTAAAATCCCATCTGGATGCACACCATTTGCTAAGCCTTTATGGACATGTATTTTTGATAGATTCCCCTGAACCAGTCTGCAGAGCAGAGCATGAAACATCTTGTTGGTTGTTTCTGAAATAAAATGCCAGCATCCCAATTAATTTGTAAATGGAAAATATCTGCCTGTGATGAATTTATGAAGTGCAGCTTCTAAAGGCCAATTGAGATTTCATACAATAGCTGCTGCATGCTTGTGATACACCTAAGTAGATCAGAGCAGATTGAATGACACAAATAGTTTTCCTTTTTTTTTTTTCCCCTGCCTTTCAGATGCCGCTATGGGGAATTTTTGGAACGTTTTTGGTTTCTGACTGATGATCAAGGGTATCTATCTTGGTTTTCTCATCTCTGAGAGACACTGATGGTGCAACTAAACTTTTTCAAAATGAAGTGAATGTGGGCTTGGCTTTTGGGAAAGAGTCAAACATGCTTGCATCCATTCTTTACACCCCATATTAGGCTCTGAATGCCTGGTATTGCAGCTAGCACACAGCATTCTCTCCAATATAAATGAGTCCTCCATAATGCAGATAAGGTCATAAAAATTATGTTTTCCCATTATATTTCTGCCTTTACAAAAGCTTGTTAATGAATGTACTGTAAAAACTTAAGTAGCTCATACTGTAAGTCAGGGAATTGAACTGCTGGATAGCTTTTTGTGACTTGACAGGCAGGGTCATGTCAAACTGCTTTTTTCCCCCCTTTTCTTTGCTCCTTTGTCATTTTAAATCTCTCACACCCTTGTAACAAGAGCTGACACCAATCACAAAGCTCATGAGCAGCAGCACCGTTACATAAACCTGCTGGATTATGGTAAGAGGGTTACCTTGTTTTCATTATTACACCCTTTCTTGTATCTCATGCAGAATAGATGAGAACCATTTAGCCTCGTTCTTGTGAGATGAGTAGGGTGGCTAAAATATCTGCCTCCTCTTGGGATTTAAATCTGACTCTGTTGTTGGCAAAGCAAAAAGCATTAATTGCATGACTGCTACGTTACAGGCACATCCTATTTTAAATGTTGAAGTTGACCACATCCTACAGTGCTACCGTACAACATGCTAGAAACTTTATTGTGAAGATAAATAAGCTTTATTATGAGGGCAGATGCAGATGGTCAAATACGATTATTTTTATAAATTTAAAGAGCTTCAAGACAGGAAGGAGTCTGTGGACTTTTCCCAGGCTAGGTGTTGTGGAAGTTTGTTGAAAGCCATAGAAATGAATCCAGCCCAAATCAGCAGGGTGGAATGTGGCTGTCCTGTAGTGCTTTGATCAGAACTTGAGAAGTGCTGTTAATGGCAGTGAAGGTATGTTCCAGTTACCTTGAATTACTCAAAATCTGTTTCTTATGAATTCAGAAACATCTGCCTTCAGAGATGAAAGGAGGTATGTGCTGGGAATTGTTGGGCTATGTAGCTTGGTGTCACAGTTGATAGAGTGTGGTCAGGGAGGGCCAGGAATAGACTGAGGACTGAATGGCTGTGGAGACTAGACCTCACCCTCGTTCCCAGGCATTTCTGCCCTGAGTCACACTGGGGGCCCAGCAGAGGGGAGCTGGGTGCTGTGACTTGAAGTCAGCCCTCTCTGATGGCAGCTTCATCCGTGAGGCCACTGGCTCTGGGCAGGTACTTCATTCTTCTGGTGGTGTGACTCCTCTCTGAAAGCTGTGACTGTTTTACCTGAAGGTGGGACCTGGGGTTAGGTATTGCTTAGAAATGCTGCTGGAAAACAGCCTTTTGATAACTCGCAGGCATCTGAGGTGATGACACTCCAGTAAGGCATTCAGCCTGCCACTTCCAGTGAGTCTTAGGTTGGAGGCTGGGGCTGGTGATGAGTAGCTGCCCATTGAAGACATCTGGGTCTCTGCCAGCCCTGACACAGTGGTTTTAAATGTCCCCATTCATGGAATGACACCTGTTTGTGTTTAAGTGCCAAAAAATGAATATTTTAGCAATGAAGGAATTCATTCAATTGTGAAAGGAATGTGCTTAGAAATGTTCCTTCGTGGCATAACTGAGCAGGTTTCAGAGATGTGTGCTGCCTTTCAAAAAGGAATGCTTACATCATTCTCTTGCTTCTTTCTTCACATGGAGCCATTTGTATGAGGGGTTTTTCAATTTGTTGGGTTTTTTTTTAAGTTTAATAGTTCTGCTAATACATAGACCCCAGCTGCCAGTTAATTCAAAACAGCAGACTGCTGGTGAAAGCCAGCCTCTTTGGAACAGATGTTAGAGAAAATCCACCTGATTTTGTTCAAGAGACTCGTACACGTTGGATACAGTTAGAAAAGTTATTGTATTAATGAAATCCTGCTGTACCATCCAAGAGGAAGAAGGGATATCATCCCTCATGATAGGAAAAAACCTTTGGCTATTTTCTAGCTTTCTTTAATCTGTAGTCAATAAAGAAGATGTAAAAACCTAAACTGTCATTTAAAGTGGGAGTGGAAGAAAAGCACTCAGATCATGTACTTTATCTCTGCAAAAAAATAGGTGTTAAATAAGAAGAAACCTCACTTCCTCTCACCCTTCACCCCTGCTTTCTTGTTTTGGTCTTTAGTTTTTCAAGCATGGTTTTGGAGATCTGTTTTGTGATGATTACACACACAGTGGTGTTGAGGATGTGAGGCTGTTGCCTTCCTGCCTCTGGCTGGCAGCTTTCTGGTCCCTTGATCTTATTTTCTCTGTACACACCATTTTTTTTTTTTTTTTTTTTTTTTTTTTTTTTTGTGTGTACTGGATGGAGACACCAGCTTGTACCACACATTAATGGATAGCCAAGGGTTAATTTGTCTTATATCAACATCTTTACAGGGAGTCCCTCTCTTAGGGTGGTCTTCCTGGTGACTTTACAAGGAATCAGTATTAGACTCATTTCACTGTAGTGAGAGTACTCCCTTTCCTCCTACAGGTAAGATACAAATTTAAACTACATGGGTTTTCCTGTTAAGCTCTGAGAAATTCAACATTTTCAGAGTCAAATTTTGAATCTTAAATAGGAAAGCAGAATGGAGATGATGGAAAAATGTCTGTTGAATCTGAGTAACTTCACTTTCATAAAGATAAGGTGTTGATAGAAAGAGAATTGATTAAATTTATTTTGAATCTGAACATTAACTCTTATCCTTTAAAAAGAAGATCTTTTCATCAGCAGATTGGGTAAGATTATGGTAGAAACATAGCTCAATTAGAAAGAAGCCTAATATGGTTAACTGAAATTATTAGGGAGTCAGAGAGTTTTCAATAACAGGACATGTTGAAAAGTGCTTAGTTTAATGAAGAACAATAACATAGGATGTAATAGAGGATTACAAACTAATGAATTATGGGATGAAGATGAATATCCAGACAGAGGATAGAGCTGGAAAGCTTAATAATGATAGTGAATAAGAGGAAGATACTGGATTTTTTTAACATAATGCGTATCTCTGGAACTCACTGTCCTGAAATATTGAGGCTAAGTTCTCAGCAGAATTTAAGGATTAGTTGTTGATGGAGATGAAAAAATGTATTCATTGTTATAGAAGATGAGATAAACGCCCTGTAATTAAAACGGATACAGATTTTTAAGCTGAAAGTCATAAACAGACTACTGCAAAGCATCTGTTTAGCTCTCCTGAATAGGATAGGCCTATCTGCTTGGGCACATGCTGTTCTCTTTGCCCTCATATTTCCTATTTTCTCTCACCTGCTAGAGGGAGAATTGGTAAGGTAGTTTTGGGGCTTCAGAAAAAAAAACACAGGGTGCGTTTGTTTGTTTTCAGAGCCAGCTGTTAATGTCTGTTTTTCTGTTTGGATATTACACTGACTGTGGTATGGGTTGACTTGCTCTACATTTGTACATTGCCAAGCCCAAAAAGACTCTGATTTCCATGATTCTTAGGAAAAAAAAATAAATTAATAGACTCCCTGGATTTTAGTTCTTACAGGTGAAACTAACAATGGTAAATTGTATTCAACATAATATTTACAGTGCTTCTTTCAGGTCTAGCGTATTTCATGATGCTTGTGAAGTGAAAACCAAACCCCAAAAGATCCCTGTATATAGTGTGAATGTTTTTATTTAAAAGCTTAAATGTTGGTAGCAGGATTTCCATTTTCTATTCTGTTTTTCTGTCGCTTTGGAAGCTCAGACGTTCTTTGTGCTCAGTCTGGGGGCCCCTGAGGGACACCTGGTGTGAAGGTGTGACATAATCAAAATTTCTTAGCTTTTGGATCTCATATTGCACTTTAATCTGCACGCCCCACATCTCCTGTGCATTAGCATATCACCTCATCATCTGCAGTTGACCACAGTGGGTTAAGGTTCCTGACATGATTTACAGCTAATTCCTCTATACAGTTTGGAGTCAGAATCTCATTCCATCTCTGATGTGAAATCCTAAATGAGAAGTCTCAGCCACATGCACATTGCTAACAGTAAATGATTTTTTGTGGAAATCCCAGGGACCAAATGACACAGAATGTTTGGCACAGGGGAAATTCTTACAACAAGATCTTGTTTTCTTGGTCATCCAGCCAGTGAGGACCCCATATTGGAAGGATCAACTCCTTTCACTGGTACATGCTAATATAAACTACTAAGTATTCATTTAGGCCATTCAAAGAGATTTTACATCTTTTTTTACCTCTTTACCCTGGGGAGGCAAGGAGTGTTACTCATCAGAGGCAACCACGAGCTGCTGTGCTCATTTTTGTCAGAAACAGATTAATTCATTTCCTTTCCAGTAACAATGTCAAAAGTGTATTTTCTCTTGGTGAATTCAGGACTAATGGAGGTGGGTGTTGGATTGAGGTGCCTAGACACTCAATTCCTGTATCTGTAAGAAAAGATTCTTTACCCACAGATCGCAAACTCAGTGCCTCCTCAGGGGCTCTCCCTCACACAGTTCCTGCATCCTGGAGTGCTGCCCCACTCCCGTCTCTCTGCAAGGCCTCCTTTTTCTTCAGCCATGCCAAAGCTAGGTGGAGTCCCAGAACATGGAGTTCAACCTCCAAAAAACAATTTGAGCATCCTGATTTTCCTTCCAGCTTATGCTGTATGCATATTTATCTGTCCCAGATCCTTTTACCTGGCCTCTGGAGCTGGCTTTCTTCTGCAGGAGGAATTGAGGATCAGGTGGTGCTTTTCAGATGCTTTTGGTTGTGCTAGAAGGTGAAGAGAGAAGGGCATGAGGTTGTTGTCTCTCACAAAACATTTGGATTATTTGCTGGTCAGATCACGGGCACCAGCTGTGAGTAAGCCTGTTTCTTAATGAATCCAATCTCTCCCTCCATCAGCTGTCTGTCCACTAAGCTCCAAAGGAAATGGGTTTTCTGACCATTAGAAAAATGGCTGCTCCTCATGTTAGCAGGGAAACTAAGTGTGCATTCAGCTCTTCTCTGAACACTTGGCAGTGATTCTTTTTTAGCATTTGTATCAAACAAGCTCTAAATAATGTGTGAAGCTGTGATCAGTGGTTGGAGACTCCGAAACTGAAGTTACAGTAGTTCTGTCTGTTTCTAATGGAATACTTTTGTTGGTGGAAAATGAAAGTGTATCAAAGATTAAATATGACTTGAGCTATTTTGTTCTTAAAAACACAGCCAGATTTCAAAACTTATCTACCACACAAAGTTGTCATTGAAATCTACCTTGTTTTTATCCAATCCCAAGATCGGCAGAATACTTTGGATTTACAACATCCAGGCTGGAGCTTGGAGGACCCCAGGATGTGCATTACAACCATCAGAGCATCCAGGTTTTTGGTTATAAATTCTGCAGCCTTGCAAGACCTGAGAACTTCAGGCATTTTAACTTGCTGGAGTCTGTAAACTTTGGCATGGAACCAAGAACATGAAAGACCTTAGAACCCCATGGTTTTGTCTCTCATGTGATCCTAATTTCAGTTCCACTCTTTCGACGTTTTTTTCCCTTTAAGCTTATTCTAAAATCAGCATTGGTCTGTTTTGTTTTTGGTTTTGTTGTTTTTTTTTTTCAAAAAACCCCTTCAGCTATGTGCAACTGTATGTCAGTTGTAAGCTATTATTTTCAAATCTTATTCCTTATCTCCTTCTCATGGACTTCCAGGATCCAGAGCAGTGACTGGAAAGATATAATCACTGAGTTTATACTCAGCAATCTCTGTTCTTTGCCTATCTGATGTACCCTGAGGAAGCTTGTAAAATTGAGTTCCTGGTCAATATAATTTGAAAGAAAAGACTGAATTGAAGAACCATATCCTCTGAACACTTGGTAGCTTATGCATTTGTACATCTCTCTGCAGGGCTCAGTATTGTTCTGAAGTCATGCAGCCAGGTTGCTGAAACTCGTGATTCCCAAAATAATTAATTTGAGAATGATGCTGTGGTTAGTGAACTAGCTGAGGACATGTGAGGCACAGATTTGGTTTGCTCCTCTGCCAGCAGTTTTCTATTCATCCTCAGCAAACATCTTGGTCCTCGAGTTCTCCATATTTAAAATAGTGACAGTAGCATTATCCTACCTAATGGAAATAGCAGGATAAAATATGTAATATGATGTAAAATGGCTTGTGTACCATGGTGGCTGGAGTTTTTATTTTCCTTTTTTAAAAACCCCTAGAGTTTAATATTTCATTTTCAGGAATCATGGGAGACATAACAGCAGCCTAAGATATTTTTGCTCAGCCTTCAGTATTTTTTCCTGTTCTTACCTGTTGTAGTCCCTCTCCCTCTCACTGGGTCAGCAAGCTCACTGAAGGGGAATGCCAAGTAAAAGTGATTGGAAACTTCTAAAGGGGAGAAGTTAATTTTTTTCCTGTATTGATGATGTATCTGTATTATGTATTTTAAAATCTGTGTTTGTAAATATTTTTATAAACTTGGTCAGCTTTTGCTGTTTTGCAGCACAATTCCATGAGCCAGTTGTGCAAAAACTGCTAAGGGTAGAAACAAACAGAGGGGCTCAGGGGCACTGTAGGTGGGTGTAATTGGCACCAAAGTTATCGTGAGATTAAACTACAAGATGAGAAAAAAGATTAAATCATTTGTGAAATTCACTAAGAAATGAAGATGCTGGGATGCATGCTTTGGGGACTATGGTGGACTGTTCCCGGTAGGGAACCAAATAAATCACTTTCAGTAGGAGAGCCGGCCTATGCTTTTTGACCATATTACTAATATCCTTCCTTTCCATATATTGGCTGCACCCATGGTGACATTGATTTTCATACCTGCTATCTGAAAGTGGCCTAAATTTTTACCCTTAATATTTGGGAGAGCCATTTAAATGCAATGGATTGATTTATTTATTACCTTGTCCCAGGCATTCATTCACGTGGGACTGAAATTATTTTCTTGATGTGAAGGCATCACTCAGCAACAAAATTCTTTGATTCAGTAATCAAACATTAATGAAGTACAGAGTGAGCTTTTGAATGTTTTTCATGCCCTGATTACTAAACAGAGGTAAGATCTGTAGTGAAGCAAAGTGTGTTTGTCCTCGCGCTGAGGTTGCGCTGTGCGGTGGGACCCTGCGAGGTGCTGTTGCCACGCAGCAACACCTTCTGCTGAGGGCTCAGGCAGAGGCAGAGCTGAGTGCAGTGGCTGGTCAAAACACAGCTGGACGGGCTGCTTACAGCTTTTTCACCATTTATTTTTTCAGCAAGCAGGCAGCCCCGTGTGGTTTTTATTAACTGAGCTACCTGAACACTGAGTTAGAGGTGCAGCAGCAGGAAGTGGCTTCTAAATGTGTAAAGATGTTCTTTGGCTGCAAATTCAAGTGGCTGAAGGTTACTGAGGCTTGTAAAGTCTCCCTGGTGGCCACAGCATAATCATAGGAGAGTTGTATGTTTTCTTGCTACACAGCAGGAGGAGAGGCTGATCTGGAACCGTGTTTTCCCCGCTGCTCAGGTCTGGATTTTTAAGCTGTTTGTTGACTTTATGTGTGTCTTTGGTTGGGACTGTTCTAAGTACAAACTGTGCTGTAGACCAGTCATGGATATCTCTTAATGGAAGGTACCTTAGAGGTAATGGTGCAGCAAACCAGTATTTTGTAGCATTCGGAGGTAAAAATAGAAAACTGGAAAACTTCAATAAGGTCTAATAATGAAAACTTGGAAAAAAAAAGGTTGGAGGTATATTTGTTTTGTTTTGTTTTGTTTTTTTTAAACCACCAGTAGAAAGTTTTCACTGTTTACAAACTATCAGAATATTTGTGAAAATTTTTTGCTTATTACAGAATATTCTTTTAAATTTTTAACCTTAAGGAGGGTAGATTAATTATTTTTGTCATGTACTTTCAATGGGAAAGCAAATATTTATATTGCATTAATTTTCAGAAATGCACAGCAATTTTTTTTTCTGTAGCTAGTCAGTGTAAATTTTATGGCAAACCAAAGGGTGCAAAAAACTACAAAGCTAAAAATGCTTTGAAGTACTTGTGTGTTCTCACAATTTTTTGGCTGAGAGCTCAGTTTTGTATGACAAGTGAAAACCCCTGAAAATATCTAGCTGCAGCACCGGTTTGCAGTAGTACAACTTTATACTTCCTGTAAGTGAATTTCAAACAGAAGAGTTTTTTCAGTCTTCTAAATCTGCACTCAGTCATTTGCCTCAGTCCGTGCAGTGAGTTATCCCTCTGGTGTTTGAGGCAGGTACCTGCCCGTGACCTGCAAGTTGCTTCCATGTTTTTTGCTGAGAACCTTGCTTCTTGGTAACTGCTTATGGTGAAGTTTGTATGTGCACGATAGACATGTACAGAAATGCCCATTCTGCTTTGGTCAATGCTCATTTATCTTTTTTTTAATTGAGTGTTTTGTGTGTAGCTTTTTCTGCTGTCACACACAGTGCTCAGCAATCATCCTGCAGTTGCCTTTCTGATGGACACATTTGATGCAGGGAACATTGAAATTACTTTTAGAAAGCAAAGTGAACTAACATTGATATGGGCTTGGACCTGCCTGTTGTTAAAATCTCATTTTGCAGCAGAAAAGGTGAGAGAGAGAGAGAGATTACACATTCTCTTACTGGGTATTTCGTGTACTTTATTGGTGGAGGGATCTTTCAGCAGAAAAAACCTGTCAAGAAAGATACAGAACTGCTTTAGGGTGTTGATTCCGATGTTGTTACATAAAAATTACAGAATCTTTAGAGGCTTTTGGCCATAGATTTGTAGTATTGAATAAATGTTATATTGTCTTTTTTCAAAGGTAGTTGATACAACCATTAACAATGCATTTCAATGCGCATGTGAAGGGGTCAGTTGAAAATGTCATAGAATTTTGCTTTCCCTGGTAGCTGTATTTCCTTCACAGTGGCCTGCTGATGTGGTGTCTTTCTTTACAGAAAGAAAGGAACAGCCTGCATTTTAAATCTGCTACAGCACTTTGCACCATTGGTGCGCTGCTTATGACAAAATGACGAATCTGAAGCACGGGGAGTAGTGACCAGAAGTGTTTCCCTTCCTTCCCCTCCGGGCACTTGCATTCATGTGCGCAGGCACACGTGCACGGTCGTGCCCTCCCTGTTTCAGAGTCCTGGCAGCCGTGCCGCACTCCTCTGGAAAGGAAATGTGGCATTTGGGTCAGTGTTTCTAGTGCACAGACGACCTGTGATGTAAGATGGCTTATTGCTGTACACAACAGGAGTCTCTGATGCGCTTGTTAAATAGCGTGTAAAGAGCTGCAGGCTCAGATCCCCTTACGTTTCAGGAGTTTTAAGAATTGAGTGATGACCTGGTAAGAGGCAGCAGCTCTTGCTTTTCCAGCTCCGGTTAATTATATCACAGGTGATGGTGTCGCGCTGTGTGCATGTACAGCTGAGATGTGTGCCTAAGCAGTGTATGCTGGGTGCTAGCCTATTCCCACTGCTTGTCCCGTGGGACTTCTTCAAGCCAGAAAAAAATGTAAGGCGCTGTTAATGAGCAGAGGGAGCTTAGCACCTGTCTATCTAATCCATGCGTTTTCTGTATTTTATTGCATCGAAGGAATATCACTGCCTGACGGTTCTAGCGCATAAACAGCTAAACAGTACTTGACATTTAAAGAGATTTTCTGTTGTGCACTTGTATAGTCAAGAGTAATTCTAATCCTATTAAAGATATTATGTCATGGAGGCGTGTCCTGGAGGAGAAGGCTTCTGCTAACTGGCCCGATGGAAAGCAGAGGGGAGGGGCGAGCAGGAGGGCGGATTTATTACTCGATAGTTAGGTCAGGGATTTCTGTGGGAAATGCCCAGTGGTTGCAGTTGCTGATGATTTCACGGCAACAGCAGTGAAACACATAGTGCGCTCCGGTAGCTGGTTACTGAATGAGACACTGCAAATGGGTGGAAAGAAAAAAGACAGCGTGTGAGAGAGAGTCAGAGAGGCACAGAGAGGGAAGCTGGGAGCAAGGAAAGTGCTCCGGCTCGAGGAGAGTCTCCCAGGTGTACTGCAGAAGCTTTTTGGAAATGGATGCAAGGACCATCTGCTGCCTATAGATTAGAGGACTGTAGACTAGGAGTGCAGAGAAAGAGCTTATGGCTCTTTTTAATAAAAATCAAAGTTCTGCATAACTGATTCATCAAGATAAATCATGAGTGTGCTCTTGCATGGTATATTAATGTATAAATCCATGCTTCAGACAGACAGAGTACAGCCTACATTGCTATAAAAAATAAACCCAGCAACAATGCAGTGAATAAATTCTGCAGTGATTATCTGATTTATGTACGAAGAAAAAGAGAAGCAAAACACAGACAGCTCTTAGCGCACTGTGGCATTTGCAAGGCACTGCATTTAATGCTGAGAGATGCTATACATTAAATCTGACAACTGTGAAAAGAGAGATCATGGAGAAGTCAAGTAGTGAGGATTCTTCAATTCACCGGAGTCCATCTTTGGATAGCAAAGACTCAGATTTTGCTAAACCTTCTACCTCAGGGAGGCAATTTGGTCGAGGTTTTACTGCAGGAGCTTTCTATGGTACAACTGGATCACGCACACAGAGCCACACTGGTGTCGGAACTGGGACCGGCGCTGGGACTGGAACTGGCGTAAAAAGTGAAAAATACAGTGCACCCAAAGGCAGCAAATACGTGGTCTTTTACCTGGATCTATCCTTTGTTTTCCTTTTAGAATTTAAGAAGTGCAACATGGCAAGAGGCTGCCTGTGTTGTTTGAAATACATGATGTTCCTTTTCAATTTAATATTTTGGGTGAGTACTGCCTTTTCAGTTGCCTTCATCTGTTAGTGTATCCTGTACTGCTGCATTATGTGTATAGTGCATCTTTGAAGCAGTACAGTAAGTTCTCTCCTCCCCTCCCTCTCTCTCATACCTGCTTGGAATATTTTCAGTGCTAAACTTGTGTCTGTTGGGAAATGCACATGCTTTCTATATCTTTACTGCTACCTGATTACTGTAGTTTGGCTTCTAATTGCTCAGACTTGCTATTCTAACGTGCTTTGAACTGGGTTATCTAAGAAAGGGCAGAATTGTTGCCCTTTAAGGGAGACCAGAATTATTGTAGCATTAAAATCCTGCAGTGCCTGGATTGTTGCATTCTGTTATACTTGATTTGCAAAAAGCTGAAGGTTAGTTTTTAAAGTGTATTTTCATTGTGTCCATAAATCTCATTTGCTTTGTGTAAACTTCATTTGACAAATTGCTTTTTCATTTGAAGGAAGTTCTGTCCCATTTCTCCAATTAAAACCAGTAAATCATGTGTGTTCTAACCTCTTAAGGTCTCAGCATAAATGTAAAATGCATGGAATGGTGAATTAATCTGGATTCAGTTTCAGCTGCAATCACACACATTGGTGTGTGAAGTTGGAGACTTGCACTTGCTTCTCAGGGATCAAAATTGATTTTCCTCCATCAGCCAAGAGGCGTGAGGAGTTGTAACAATGAATGATTCAGCCAGCAAGTTAAAAGCGTAATGGCTACTTTGAGCAAAGTATTGTCACCTACAAGGGAGGGCGGAAGAGTTAAGTCATCTGCCAGCTAAGCATCCTTCAGTGCAGTATTTTTAAGGAAATCACAGGCTAATTGAAATACTGAGTATTCATGAATATAACCCAATATGAAACAGTTTGCTTAGTTTGAAAGCAAAAGGTCACTGCTTCCCTGGTGGTTACAAACCTTGGGCATGTGAACAAAACCATTCATGGCTGTGATCCAGAAACATACAGTAAGCTTCATAAATAAATGAAAACACCATCCCGGGGTTTATTTTGGAAAAAGGGGCACTAGCAGTGTAGTTCAAATAGTGTACAGATAGCATTGTTCAAATTAGGAGCCTTCCTAGCAGGTTCTCTGTTTATCTTGACCCACTTACTGAAATAACCTCTAAGAGCAAGAGTTAATGGGAGATTTGGTACAGTGTTGAACCGCTCATGCAACAGTGAGCTTCTATCAGTAATAGACTGAAATGCTACAATTACTGAACTTGTGGGCATCTTGCTGAAGAAGAAAGACAGAACTGATCACTGAAGAACATCTGATCAAAGTTTACTCATGATTTTAATTTTTTTTTCTTTTTCTGTACACATACCCTGCTAGAAAGTTGCCGTAAGTATTTTTGGAATAAATAATTTTAAACACACCATATTTATATCAAACTGGCTGTTTGACTCAATGCTGCATTATTTTGACACCTTGAACTATTTTTTTTCATGTCTGTATGTGGTGACTAGTTTTAGAAAAGCTTTTATCTGGTCTCATTACTCATGTCCTCTGTGATCTGTTATGTAGGTGTCTCATATTCCTCACCTCCTTAGATACAACATCTTTCTTTGTTTTTTTTCTTCTTCTCAAGCACCAATTTTCTTGACTCTGCATCAGACCTTCAGAGTCCATTTTTTCCATTCCTTGAACTAGCAAGAACATTTCAGACTTCATCTGTGTGCTCATCTCTGTCTGCTCAGCTCCCACTGGACTTTTATACAAACACATCGCTGCTTAGGTTAAAACTAGCCTACCATCTGGAGCAGTTCTCTAGTGTCCTGTGCTTCTTCAGTTCTTACTCTTACCTCTTAATCCCCTTCATACTCTCCTTACCATGTCTTTTGTTGTGAGGCTTGTATCATTGTTCTTTCTTTTATTAAACTTTATCGCCGCATGTCTATCCAATATTTTTTTAAATGCCCTTTTTTTGGTGTGAACTATGCTATTCAGAATGAAAATAATTCTCTGTCCTGCTGAATCTGAGAGATTATTGAAAAATGCTTTTCAAGGTAGTTTACAACAGACACGTGATCCTTCAGCCTGATTTAAATTGCTCAGAAGTCCCCTCTTCTTCACTGTAGCTGTCTCATACTCAATTTTGCAAGCCAGAATGGTGTTCCCATGCACTCTTCCAGTTTTGTTGAATTATTTTTATTGTTTGACGCATTCAAATGAATAACATTATCCTTTGACTCAAGGAAATGCAACTAAAATAGAAGCACGCTGCACTACATGTGTTCTGTAGTTTGCCACATCTGGCTTCATGCCTGGAACCTCCACTAGTTCCACCATGACTGTCTGAGAGGTTGTGAGTGTTTGGCTCTGTATGTGCTCCTTGCTGATGCTGTGTACTTGCAGTATCTCTTACTCCTGCCCTGAACTTTCCTGCTAGCCCAGCACTGGACTCCCCACACAGCTCTGCCAGTGCCCTTTGCTCCTGCTCTGCCTTGGAGGACTCTCTGCTATTTCAGTCCTATCTTTCTTCTTAACCTGCTTTTTCCATTCCCACCTTTGCCTGTTTTCACTGCTTACCTCAGAATTTCTGCTACGAAACCCAAGTTCAGAAATGTGAAGCTGTGGCCTGCTCTTGAGCAGTGTCTATCATCTTTCGTAATGCAACATGATTTATATTTAAAAAGAGAAGCTTCATTTTTACACATGAAATTTTCTGAACTGTAATTTAAAGCAGAATGAGGCTCCTGCTCTTCAGGGATGAGGAGACCACTTCTTCACTGTTACCATAAAATGGTGCTTCCTCTGAAAATGAGCACAGGAGGTGCCCTTTGGCATTCCAGCAAGCTGGGCACAATTGTCTGGAATGATTCTTAGTGTTGGCTCCTAGGAGGATGTTCTTCTGTAGGAAAAGAGGAACCTTTTTCCATTATTTCTTCTTGAGGCGGAGAAATGGGGCCTAATCTGTGCCTCATGGGCCAATGAGCTCTACCACTCCTGCAGCCTTACAGCTAACTCATACAGATTTGACAACTAATTATATGTGAATATTGTATATTACACACATTATTTTTACAAACAATATATTTTACTTATTTTAATGTGTATCCATAGATACTTACACACAACTGTGTGTTTTAAAGTGATGGAGAAGTGCAGTAGTCAGTGGATTCTCTCTGGACTTTGTAGCCAACATGCTGTCTCTGTGATACCTGCAGCCAAGGGTTGTAGCAAAAATTCAGTGTCTGTGAATTTGATTCATGAAAAGAAAACACAGCTTTTGAAAATTACTAGCATGTGTATCAGTTAACCTGGAAGGATCACCTATGAGCTGTACAAAGCAAATTTGTCTAAGTGGGGCCTAGCAGTAAGTTGGAACAGAAGGTGTTTCTCCACTGAATTACTGAGAGCTTCAGGTATTTCTCTGTGTCCCTCTGATTCTTAACAGTTGTTCATGGCCATCTGGCATTGCTTTCTTTCAGAGATTAGGAAAGTCTGAGCTGAGGGTTAAGGAAGCTTATAGTATTTAATTGTGTGGCTAGGATGATGATTTACACTGAATTCATCCTAAGTGCATAATATGTTTTGCAAAGGGACTGGATGGACAAGTACAAATGTTAATTGATTTAGTTTGCCTTCAAGAATATTTATGTGCAAACATGCAGTGATTGCAAAGTAGCCGATTTTGCTCTGCAGAAGAAATAAAGTATTGATTTTTGCTTCCACAGATAGCAGCTAAATTGTCAAGGAAGGTAATCACCAAATATAAACATTAGTGTATATGTCTTTCTATAGGAGATTTCACTTTATTGTTATTAGAGAAAAGGATTACAATAATTATTTTCAGAAAATGTATCAGAAAATATAACTGGTTATAAAAAAGAAGTTCTGTGAAACATGAATTTTTGAAAAAAATCACTCATGAAATGAGAATTTTGTATGGTCTTAAAAGGGAGCTTTTGAAATGACTAGCATAAGTTAAAATTCACTAGGGAACTTTGCAAGCAGTTGATGGTCATGGTTACATTTTGCCTTGTTCTATTAATTTAACTTAGGTTAATGACTCTGCATACAGTGAAGCATTCATAATAGACATCTTGATTGTTTTTACTATTGCTTAATTTTAATATAAAATGCATTTTACTAGGAGCTATATGACAAGATTATTAAGTCTGTTCTGTGTTTCAAGAAGAGCTAAGGAAAAGCTAAACATAGTCAAGAAAATTCTTAATGGGGTTTATTTGTTAAAAGTGTTTAATTTTAAACTACTAAAAAAACACGATAAGAAAAATACTTGTGTATTAATGTTATAATTAAAAGCAGAAATTATAATTTATCTACTTTAAGTGGAGTCAAACATACAAATTCAGTTGTTTAATATTTACTTTTAAAGTAGATTTTGAACTAGCATTTTCCTTTTACTGAAATGTAAGTTTAGAAGAGAAAAATATGGGCTGGAAACTTGCTGGTCCAGCAGGAGCAGCAAAAAGTCAAATACAGCAAATTTTTCCCCAATGCTCTGTAATTACAATAATGCATAAAGGCTGTTGCTCCTGGAAAATATTTTTCTTCATTAATTATTTCAGCAATTTAATCTTGTAGCAGGAGTAATTAATATTTTTTTTCTGTAAATTAAAACCAATATTGTGCATTTATCAAAGAGCATAAAGACAGTAGTACAGCAGCCATGCAGGTCACTTTTACTAAAGTCTCAGATCTTGCTAAAAGAGAGGGAGCATGTCGATTCTCTAGGTCTGACTGCTGTCAAAGCTCTTGGTACTGTAAAGCAGCTGATAACTTTAGAATGGTTTGCATAAGGTAATCCATACTTATTTATGCCAAACTGGAATAAATAATATAGTGCACTGTTTAGTTTGAAATACAAAGCTTTAATGCCTAACTGAAGCTGTTGGACAGACAGTTAAATCATGTGAAGAGACTTTGCCCCTACAAATAACTGAAAATTAATCTCTGAGGTTTAAAAGGGGTGGACAGTTTGTCCCCTAAATCAGAACAAAATTGCTAACGACAAACAGCTTTGGAAAGGACATGCATTAAATTTCTCTCTGTTTTGTTGCCCTCCTGCTGGCTGCATTATCTGATATTCTCCATTTTCTTACACAGGGGATAATGACAAAGAGAGACAGTGAGTGACCCTGGGATGCTTGTCTCTTGACATAATAGTGATATTTACTTCTGTTGTATTTTCACTCTAGTGACATAAGTGTGGTGACAGTTCTGGTACAATCCTGTGAAGATAAGACTATCCAAAAAGAACCAACCAACCAAAAGCAAACATAAAAATCCCAAACAACCTCTCCCCCCAACAAAAAAAAAACAAACCCACATCAAAAACCCAAGAGAAACCAGCAAAACAGTGAATTCTGGAAAAGCTAATATTTTCAGTTACGCTATCAGGAGAATTTTTTTTTTTTCTAATAGGGATTTGAGAAGCTGTGAAAAGATCCCAGCTATTAGTCTTTGTTTCCTCCCCAAATGGTATAGCACTGTTGGTGTCCCGATGGAAACATGCACCTCGTTGGGGGAGAACTATTAGAAAAATGTTCTAGCATGACCATGTTTTGGCTGGGAGAAAAAAGAAAGGTGATACTGAGTTCAAACAGTGTGGTGTCCTAATGAATGTGAGGTAAATGAAGTCCATTTGTAACCAGCATGATGACATTACAGAATAATAATGAAATATTATTGGAGACATGAGTCTAGTTTTAATTTAAAATATTGAGGTTTGCTTGAGAGCTGAGTGGTGAGGGTGTCATGCCTCATTTCAGGGTCTAAGCTGCTTCAACTTGATAGGCAAGACATGAGATACAGCATTTTTTGCAGTGTTCCTCTCACTATCTACTCTTTGCTAACACTATATTTTATTTAGGTTGTTCTGGGTTTTTTTTTTAGGTGTGGGGGATTTTTAAATTATTTTGGTTTTCCTTCAGTGTAGAAGCATTTCAATTCTAGCTGTAGGTAGGTGTGAGAGCCATTTGTGTCTGTTATTTTGGATAAACAACGAGTGGATTAATCACTCAAGCAGACTTTCTGTACACAACTGTTGTACTGTGGTCTGTTGGACAGTTTGTTCATCTGTACAGGAGGAGGTTTATGGTCATTGAAGGTGAGAAGCACAGTAAGAATTTCAAGTTATAAAACAAATTCCTCCCCTCCAATTCTCCCCACACCCTTGTACTCCCAGAGTTAAATCTTCCTTGAAAACATATGACTCAGTTTCTGCTCCTCATATTCTTTGAGGACATGAGGATGACATTAAAGAAGTCAGTGCATGACATTAAACAAATGTCTTCAGCCTTCTGTGTCTCAACTCCCCTAACTTTAAAAACAAGAACGTATCAAATTTCCATAAAGTGATGACTTATTGTCAATTTTTAATAAGGGTAATAACTGTGGTATTTCCTACTTAAATCTGCATTCCTAGACCCTTTTCAGTAAGCCACGTGGTAGGGCCTTGGTTAGCAAGGTCCCTTTTTGTCTGCTCCTGCTACCCCCCAGGTAAAGTAGGTCTGCAGGAGGCCCATCCAAGGGGGTTTAATCTTTCTCATGTGAGTAGAGGATGAGCTTCTAACTCCATTATCTGGCTGTCCAAGGAGACATCTAATTTGTTTATTTAAACACTGCTGACACAGAACGAGGCCTGGGTAGAAAAGATGGGACGATGCATTCTAGTTTCTGGAAAGTAAAGTGTGATTTATTAGGGTCTTACTGTACACATAGTTGAGATGTTCCTAATGGGTGGTCAATTCACCATAGATATTATGAAATACTATAGATCCTCTGTGTTCATAGTATGTAAAGGTACCCAGCCCTTCAGGAACTTATGAAAACTGTTAAAAAAAGGAAGAATTCTGCTGTTTATGTTGGGCTTTTCTTTGAATATCTTGCAGAAATAAATAAACCATGCTTCCCAAACAAAGGGAAAGGACTTCATATAGCTGAAGGTGTATTATTACACAGTGAATGTTTGCTGAACCTATTGGAGACTTCTCACATAAAACTTAATAGTTTTAATACCACTTTATAAAAATGACTGCAGACACTGAACTGAAAGCCATTTCAGAATTTTCTGACACAAATTAGCTTTAAATCAACTCAGATCTCCATTTAGCTCGGTCCCTTGCTGCTTAGGAGCAACTTAAATTGCTGAATTTATTCAGCAGAGATAATTGAACTTCTAGTTGTTTGGAAATTTGATTGTAATGATTGTTCTTTCCTGCTGCCTTTATTGAACTGGGACAAAGTTCATGTGGTTATCCAAACCTTCTTCATTTAACTACTGTATCCAGTATAGCAAAGATTGTGAATATTCGTGGGACTTGCTGCCAGTTTGAATTTTAGGAGTCATCTACAGCTCATCTTCAATACTGTCTCTCTAAACTTGGCCCCCTGGCCAGTAGCTTTATCACTCCTCAAGTAATGCAGCTAGGGCTAGGTTCTCCACAGGGTTACAGAACATCCAGTCACTGTTCCTTAATCAAGTCACAGAAAAGTCTCTGCAGTCTTAGCAAGGAGCCCAAACCCATCTTTAAGTGTTTGGTTATGCAGTTAATATGCTGGGTCTCTTCTCTCTCACCCAGAACCTCAGTGCTGCCTGGGAACAGAGCTGATGGCTACTCCTTGGAAAGGGATGGAAGCTGAAGCACAGGGAGACTAGTTTGCCATTTCTTTTATTTTTTTTCTTTTCTTCCTTGTATTTGTTACGTTTTTGTTTTTAAATGTAGGAGATGAGAATTAACTTTTCAGAATCAAAAGGATTAATGTTTTAAAAATATTGCTTGTTTTAGTAGGGAAAGAACTATCTACCCAAGGTTTCTGTTGAATTTACTTGGTCCTCATTTCAAGCTTCTTTTGCTAATCCTGACTTCTGATTCTAGAATGAAAATCCCTTGTTACTGTTTCTAATCAATGCAGCAGGGATAGTTTTGAAAATACATTAAACTAGTCTCTACATGTCTTTATTCCTATTTAACACTGGCAAGTCATGAAGTATCAGAGACTGAATTAGTATCTTTTTTTAATTTCTTTTGTGGATTTTCCCATACTTCTGTTTTATGTGCATTCTAGTACAATTTGTACTGCTGTAGGTACAAATTACAGGTCTGCAGTAGAAAATGATCACGTTATAGTTGATTCTTAAAAGTATGTGACGTATACTGAGAGTTGCTGCAAGGAATGAAAACCAGCAGAAACTGGTATGCTAATCATCTGCTACAGAATTATTAATTTCTAACACTGTATTGAGTTGTGACTGATAAGTATTTTTTTTACTAAAATAAACAGAGTTTAATGGTTTTAATTTTGTTTTATTATGAAGAAGACTGAGGCAAGACAATAATGGGCCATGGATGAAGATAAGATTATGAACAGATGACTATAAGCTGTAGGGTTCATCAGCTTAACAAATTACCAGTCATTAGGAGAGATGCATTAGTTGCTTCTGTACACATTTCTGCCATGTTGTGGATGTGCTACAAAGCATGTTGGCTTAAACCATGCAGTTTACTCTGCAAATAACGTATGGAATGGTTAACAGTGGAAGCAGTTACCTGGGAGTAATTCCATCATATACAGTCATGTCTCTATGCCACAGTGTACGATCACTGAGGCTAAAATGATACAAAAATGAAACAGAGGGAAAAGAATTTGCATTGTACTAGTCAATCAAATTTCCTCAAAATTCCTTAGAGAATTGCCATTTACTAGAAGGGCTGCTTCTGAATCAAAGGTTTGTTCTTTTAGGCTTCTCTAATTGATGTATTAAGCACACTTTGTTTTAAATGGTGCTGCTGAATACTTACATTTTGTTAGTAGCTGTGTCATTGCTGAGAAGCGTGGATTCTTCACAAGACTCCTTTCTTCTGTATTGTCTTGGAGAGTTTCCAACTAGTTATGCTCTTTAGCAGGTAAGAGAGGTGTCTATGAATAGATTGTAATTCAGAAATGTAAACATCTCTTTTTGTCTCATTTCATAGTAGTTTTAAACTGAATTGATGGTTAAGAATCTTATTATCCTTTACTTCAGTGCCCATCCCCCACTTTTTTACCTTTCATCAAGCTATTGCTGTGTTCCAAAGCTTCCCTTTTTTCTTTTGCAATGTCCTCTGGATGCAGAGACACAGTTACATAAGAAAAAAAACAAACTTCATGTTCTCAATTGCTCTTTCCTTAGAGTTTCAATTGCCCCATCTTCTCCATTTTCACTGCTTTAAGGAATTGATATTACATCTGTTGCCATAATCCCAGAGTGCCTTAGGACCACTTAATGTATTTATCCTCTTGACACCCTGTAAGTATGGGCCGTGCTTTTATCCTCCTGATACAGATGGAAAGCTGAGACACCAAAACAAAGAGAATGTCTGCATTAGAGCACAGGGTAGAGGGCTGAGAGCCATTAGAGACCAGAACTTGCAAGTTGTCGTGGTTTGACCCCAGCCAGCAACTCAGTACCACGCAGCTGCTTGCTCATTTCCCCAGTCCTCTACCCGAGTGGGATGGGAGGAGAATCACGAGGAAGGTAAGTGGGTTGAGGTGAAAGCAGTTTAATAATAGAAATAAAATATAGTAACAACAATAACAACATCATGATAATTGTAATTAAAAGGGGAATAACAAAGAGGGAGATATAAATTAAATCCCCAAACCCCCAAGTGACGTACAATACGTCCACTGAGTGATGCCCAGCCCATCCCTGAGCGGCAATTGATGGCTCCCAGCTGACTCCCTGCAGTTTATGAACTGAGCATGACATTCTATGGTAAGGAACATCCCTTTGGCCAGTCCTGCCCACGCTCCCTCCCAGCTTCTCTGCACCTCCTCACTGGCAGAGCATGAGACCCTGAAGAGTACTTGACTCCAGGTAAGCACTGCTCAGCAACAGGTGAGATGCCCTGGCACAGATTGCCCGGGGAAGCTGTGGATTCCTCACTCCTGGAGATGTTCAAGGCCAGGTTGGATGTGGCTTTGAGCAGTCTGGTCTAGGGAAAGGTTCCCTGCCCATGGCAGTATGATTGGAATTAGATGATCTTTAAGGTCCCTTCCAACCCAAGGCATTTTGTGATTCTGTGTTATCCATTTATTCTTACACCAAATCCAAAACATGGCACTGTACCAGCTACTAGGAAGAAAACTAACCCTATCCCAGCCCAAACCAGGACAGAAGTTCACACACAGCAGACTTCAACATGGAGAGGCTTGTTGAGGTCTGCATGGCAGTGCTCATGAGCTCAGAAGTCCTGCTGATCACTTCCCTCAAGCTTGGGTGTCTGCAGCAGTCCGCCTGCACTTTCATTGCCAGATTAGCTTGGGCAGAGACAGCTTAAATCTGTCTATATCCATGGTGTAGATGTGTCCTTCTAAGAGACTTTTACAAAGTTAAACTGAAATTGAATCTGGATCCCTGAAGTCCCTGGTAAGTGTCTTAAGCAACCGACCATCTGTTATGTGCCATGTGCCATGAGACTTCAGAGCCAAGCCACCTCAGAGCTCCACATGCTTGTGCAGCATTGTCTGCAGGCACAAAACTCCTAGCAGGTTTAGGACTGGGACAGCACCCTTTTGTTTGGCTCTGAACTCCAGAGGTCTGGCATCATGCCATTGACATCTAGAGGTATCTAGAGGAGTGGAAGTTTTCTCATGACACAACATAAACTCGAAACCTCCCTACCACCTGCAAAGTGTCACGGAGTAAACTGGAGGTCTCTTCTTGAGATTGTCATCCAATGGATGAGAGTCAAGGTGAAGACTTGGCTGTGGGATATCTCTCTTTATTGATTTCATTGTAGTATGTTTTTATGACTCCAAACCAGCAAATAAAGTAAACTCCACAACTAATTGACAAATAACCCAACATTGGTTTTAACACTTAGAGAAGGTACAGTTGTTGCATGGCTGGCAGCAGGATTTCTTCCTACTTTCCCTAGTCCCTCAAGCCTTATGTTAGTCTTTTACTGCCTGAGCCATGTTTGTGCTAACAGCTTTTTCAGCATGTGGAATGTAGAGAGGACTCTCAGGTGGGATCTTTCTTTGCACTCTTGGTATCTTGGGAGGATGCTGGGATGTCTTTCAGTGCAGCGTTGGTTTTGTGTCTTACAGGATGCAGTCTAAAACGCAGAAGGCTGGAGTTAGATTTGCTCCCTGTTTGTTATTTTTGTGTTTATTTAGGCTTTTCCTAGGTGTTATCTACTCTCTTAATAGAATACGCCTGTGGAGGTGGCTATGATGTACGATGTTGGTGTGATAGAGCTATCTGTTAATTTGGCAGGTTGGAATCCCATTTTCTTTGGAAATTTGAGTTTGTCTTTCTGCTTTTAGGTGGAAGGGGAACCTGATAGTCTTGCTGTATTTTGTTCTTGTTTTGTCTCTTAGTCTGCTCATTCATTTACAGCTTAATTGAAATAAATAATTGTTGTGCTTCATGATTTAGTAGGTATTAGTGGTAAGATTCACCTTATTAGTGGTAGAATTTCCATGGTTCTGTTTTGAGTATTTAAATTCATGATCCAAATTAACCGTAGTGGACTTGCAATTTAGTACTACTATGTTTGACTTCTGGTATATTGATTTATCTCCCATTCATGAGGCTCAAATGCAAAATTGGATATACTAGATCAGACCAGAAGTTTATGTATCTTGCCTTTAAAAGTGTATGGTAAAAAGTGCTTAATAGAGACAAAAGGAATTGAATGATTTCACGGAACTCCTTTCAGCCATTTATGCAAAATTCTCTGGCAGAAAGTCTATTTGTTTAATTAAATATTCTGTGAAAGGGCATTTCCTTTAAAGTCTTGTGCTTTCTAATTTCAGTAGATGCTAACAGTTATCCTGAAAAACAGTGAACCATCCTCCATTTGTCTTGTCATAATTTTTTTTTTAATTTGTATTTTATTACTGGAATAGAAAGAAAAATAAAAAAAATCTAATTTTAAATGAGTTTATGGCAAAAGTAGTATTTAGCAGTGCATATAGCATAACATATGTTTAGATCATGGAATCATAGAAAGAACTCTTGGTTGGTAGGAACCTCTAGAGAACATCTGGTCCAACCTTCTGTTGAAGGGAAATCCTTAGTGTGTGTTACCCAGGGCCCTGTCAGGCTAAGCACTGAGTATTTATAGCAAGAGAAATGCCACCAAGTCTCTTGGTAATCTATTCCAATGTTTGTTTTCAATTAGTTCAGTTTGTTTTCAGTTTTTCTTATAGCCATGCCAAAATTTTCTGTGAAGCAACCTGCTTTCATTATTTATCTTGGTGGAACAATGCAGGATGATGTTCAATTTCTTGAGCTGGGATGACCAAGCCTCGATACAGTGGTCCAACTGTGGTCTGACAAGTGCTGGATAGAGTGGAATAATCACATCTCTTGATCTGCAGGGTACAGTCTTGCCAGTGCTGCCTGAGGCTGTATTTAAATGCTACACTAATATTTCTGTAGTTCTGTGGTGTAGCTTTTACCATCAAGTTTAAAGTGGCAGCATGCTCAGTGCTCCATATAGAGTTCTGTGAGATGGAGAAGCTCTGTTTTGAGGACAGAAAGATTTTCTTCCTCGCTTCTGAGCATTTGCACTCATACTACATTGCTGCAATTAGACACTCGTCCTTTTATTGTTTTTCCCTCTGGACTGCCTTCCTGGCAGCCTCCCCTGAAGTACACTCCAACTAAACCACTTCTCCTTCTCTGAGCTGTTCAGCAATTTTTGTAGCCCATCCTGCAGCGCTGTCCCTGTCGGTCATGCTCAGTTTTAAACTCCATCCAGCTTGAAGGGGCAGTTGGCACAAGTGCTGGCAAGAACAGAAACATTGATCTTATCACTCCATCCAAGTGGCCGCAGTGTGTGATTGTGTTCTCTGGTACATTCTATTGATTTTATGCGTTGCTCTATGTGTTACACGGCTTCACAGTATTATCAGAACTGCTGACTGCTTTCTTTTTGTTCCACATTTCTGGTCTGTTTAGGGCTCCTGCAAACCAGCTAGTGCTGGTATTCTCTGTCATGTTCATTCTCATTAACTGAGTGTATATCTCAGAATAATGACATTTTAGGAGTTCGTGATCTTTACCAGCAGGGTAGGGAGTGGGGCAGGTTAAGGGTTGTGGAGTGTTGGTATTTTTTTTTTGTTTGTTTTTTAAAAAAATCAAAAAGCTAATTTTTTGGTGCATTCTCATGGCTGACATTTTTTAAATGATACTTTATATTTTAGGCTTACATTGAATGAGTCTGGGCAACAGCTAAACTCTGAAAGCAATGTTCTTGTATGAAAAATAGTCTGTAAAAATAGTTTTGTGTTTTTAAAAACATTTTATTGAAGTGCAGAATGTATGACAGTTCTGAGTGTTTCCCAACAGTGTATCTGTTCTGACGTGTGTCCTAGTTTTAGACCTTTTCTAAGTTCATGAATGCATTTTCTTCAGAGGGCTGTATTAAAGCCCAGCAGTATTTCTTTCAGGATACTTCATCTTGCTTGTCCTCCCAGAGCGAGCTGGGATCAAGCATGTTTCCACACAGTTCTGGAACGTCCGAGAATGCAGGTTTCTCACTTAAAAGCTTCTGCAGCTGTGTGTGAGCAGTAATAAATGGTTGACACAAGCCTCTGGGGACAGCTTTAAATGGGTGAACTGTTCCCTGTTCCAGCCGTCTCAGGGATTTTTTTTCTCCACTGGTTGGATGCTGTGCTATGAGCCTGACCCAATCCTTAGTGACAGCTTGTCGGGCTGATTAATGCAGACTCCAGAGAATAGCTCTTTGCTCTCTGATTGATTCATTTTACCAATAGAACTCACATTCCTGTAGTGTGAATAATAAACAAGTGATTTAATGAGTACTCCCCAATCTATTCCAACCTATATCCTGACTGAAGCAGCACATGCTTTTGGAAAACTGAAATACTCCCTGTTTGTTACATGCTGAAGATCCACTGAATTACATACTTTGCTCATAAATCCAAATTAGAAAGTTAAGGATTAATTTTCTTCTGTGCTGTGCCATTAGACACATTATCAGAAATGTCACTGATGTTTAAATTGTTACTTCCTTCTAATTTTTCTGGTTTCTTAACCAGTGATTTTTTTTTTGCTCTGTGCTTCCTACCATGAAATGTGTTTCTCATGAAACTATTATTTCTTTGCAGCATTCCACTCCCCTTTTTGGTTTTTTTTTAATCTCAGAAGGTGACATGCAAAAAGTAGGATAAAATTTGTTCTTCCTCAAGGCTGTCCTTATTCTCTGCATCCCTGGTGATGGTGTCTCACCTCATTCTATGGTTCTGTGTATAACTCTTTGTAGGAATTGGCTCTCCCAGTTCCTATATCTTGGGAAATTCTCAGGAATGCAAAAAAACCAGATAGCATTACAGCACTTCAGGAGGATAGGGGAGTGGAGCCAGAGCAGTGGAAAGAAGGAAGAATTTCTCATTTGGGTCTGGATGGTTTCTGTTTCCTTATTGTTCAAGAACTCTTACTACTGCAATTAGGAGATCCTGACTCTGGATCTACAAAGAGTTCTACAACAAACGTATTCAAGAGAGATGTGCATAAAATGAATGTGAAAGGAGGGAAACAACACTACTGTAATTTGCTTACTTGTGGGAATATAGACATAGAAGTATTTTTGTCTTCTAAAGCTTTGCTTCATAAAGAAGAACTAGGGGAAAATGGGAGGATAAAAGCATCCTTAATCTCTTCTCCTGTATTCCCAGTTTCTTTCCTCCTTTCTTTCTTTTACTAGAATCCATGGCACACAATTTCTTTCTGCCCGACGTTCAGCTGTACACCTCCTGATCTGTTCTCCATGAGCAGCCTTGCTGGTACTAATGTCATACCTGCTCTTTTGTGGTTCAGAATTTGAGTAACTGAGTGGGGAAGCAAAGATCCTGTTGAGGTTATGATCAGGTTTCTGAGGAATAACAGCTGCTGGCTTACTTGCTTTCTTTCCCAGCCTCCACCAGAGAAAGCTGAGAGGGTTCATTTGCACTTGCATGAGGCACCGCTTTTATAAATCTGATAGCACTGTGCCTGCATGCACAGTTCTCTGACGTGACTTCACATTTTTGAGTGAATGATTGAGAGACTTTTTTCTGTTTTTTGTTGAAAGAAGCTCGGCACCTTCTAAAGAAACTTCTTTCTGTCCTCAACTTACTGCTAAAAGGTTCTAGGAGCTGTAATTACAATACTGCTTTAATGACAGTCTCTGGCCTAATTTTTTGCTTCATAGCAGCTTGGGGGGAGAGAGGGAGGCTTCTTCCTTTATTGTTTCTGCCCTGTAGTGTCTCCTGCTTCTGTCTGTTCTTCCGAGACTGCAACCTGATGTGACATTCACTTCAGCAGTGGTTCTTTTTGCTGCAGCATCAGCACAGATTTATGTCTGGCCATTGATGCAGTATGTTTTATGGGTAGTCAGCTCAAGGTTTTCTGTGTTATAGGATGTGTTGTGGGCAGGTTTAGCAAAGAAAATGTTCAAACCCTATAGCATGAAAAGGAAAAACAGACTTATTGAATTATGTCTGCCTAGGATTGTATAGACTGTATAGATTTAAGATCTGTCTTAGGGCTGAAATGAGAACTGCCGTGCTGAAACAAAAGGCAGTGTAAAGATTCAGGAGCATATGCTTCAAAGGAAAAAACCTTGGGAGCACAGGATTTTGCCACAGAGACGTGAAATTGTCATCACTGTGCTGGAAGAACCCTAACTTATTTTTTCTCTGAAGGATTATTAATCTAAAAGTGGTTAAGAACCCCTGACAAGAGAGCATGACATTACATGGGATTGAGTTTGAGGCTGTTCTAATGATAAGTCACAGCTCAGCTCCTTGGGATGGAGCAGAGGCAGTCTTTTGCCTAGCACTCCAGGGAGGAGGTGGAGGAAAAAGAGGTTGCAAATACTTCTGGTTCTCCAGGGTAAAACAGTGGAAGAAAGACTGAGTGCTCTTGGTCATAAACTGGAATTGGTTTTGAGTTCTTGACAATAGTCGAGCCCATTAAAAATGCCTTTTTAATAGGCTATTGTTTTCAGTAAAGTTTTCATTTTGTAACACTTCTGCATGCTCTTGGAAAATCAAGCCTTTGATCTACAGTCCTATCTGAAATCAATTTTTAGAAAATTATACCTGAGCCATCAGTTGCAAAACACCTCAATAAAACAGGCAACCAAGAAACCCAACAATTTCAAGTGAAGTCCTGAACCTGAACATCATAATCAAAAGCAGGATTTTTGAAAGGTTTCATCACTGACTGCACTTTGCTGCTGATGAAGTCAGCTCTCTGAGAGAAGAATGTTGATGGCCAGTTTTCAAACTCTGAAGTGCCTGGTACTCTGTTCAGTGACTGGCCAGATGCTACTGCCTGAGGATTTGTTAAGCTTGCTCTCAACATCTTGTGACAGAATTCTTTGTGTCAGGAAAACTCCATTGTCTTTCCAGCTCCATGGACAGGAGTCATCTTGCTTAATTATCTATCTATCTATCTGTCTATCTGTCTGTCTATCTAGGCTTTGAGATGTGTGCTGTGGATGCTGTACCTGAGAGATTCCCCAAAAGCTCCCTTTGGAGATGATAGATTATGGCTAAACTCGTTGTGAGGGAGGTGCTGCAGATCAGACAGGTAAACCTGATTACAAGACCTTCTGCATTGCTACTTTGTAGGTGGCTTAAGCAAAGTATGATGAATCTCAGCTTGAATATTCAGTTTAGTATTGCTGTGCCCAGGTAAGGATCATGTTTCCATTTGCAGACTTGTAGGGCACATGGATTTGTTTTAGCATTTTTTACTGTTTTAGTTTGTCTTTTTCTTTCTGTTGTTTCTCGTTTCTGTGAATAGAGTTGTCTGTCATGCAGTGGGAGACTTAATTTAAAATGTCCTCGGCATTAGAGCAAAAACTGTTACCTTGATGTAGTTGCTGTTAAGTCACATGACTCCAAGTTCTCTCTGTTTAAGGTATTAATTAGGAAGAAAGTTTTAGAAGTTGTTTTCAAGGCCTAGTCACTCAAATATGGCAATGGAGATAGAAAATACATTTCAGCTGACAAATGACACGAGCTTTTATTTAACAGTTCTTATTCAGAGGTACTGAATTGGGAAGACCTGCTTAAATGAACCCATTCTTCTACCTTCAGAATAGTGGGATTTTGTAAAAGAGATTCCTGCTCATTTTGGACTGATACGCCCATGTGATCCCATGGCAAAAGCATAAAGAGCTCTGTTTATTCATGACTTCATGGGGACTTTCCACAGTGAGTACAAGCCAACAGCACAGGAACACTGCCATAGCTACCACTGAACTGGAGCCTTGAGGCAATTTCATTACAGAGCTTTCTTTTAATAGATTTGCTCACAAAAAGATGCCTGGTGATGCTGCCTTCCAAATAGGTTTGGCATACACTGGCAGAGCATGAAAGCATCTTATCTCTGCTGCAGATGAAAAGCCTTGTAGTTTTTTGTTTTCCAAAGAAAAAACTGGGGGGCAATAGTGAGAAGAACTCAAGGACCTGGGAGATACCATGTTTACTTTTTAGCAATGTAAAAATTCACTTTTTACTGCTGCCTTTCATGAGCATAACTCAATAAAAAAATCAAATTGAGACTCACCACTGTTGCAGGCAGAATGGGAGCTTCAAACAAAATATATTAAAGAACCCCTCCAGTTGAGTCATGAGGTGCAGAAAGGATCCTCCTGCTTGCTAAGCTCCTTCTCAAAGAGGAGTCTTTGATTCCAGTGCAGCTGGAATCAATCTTGGCCCAGACTCTGCCAGCAGTTTATCTCTAAAGGATTATATAGGTGTAATTGAACCTTTACAGAACTTTGTCCTGCAAGATTAAGGATGGCAACCCAAATCGCTCTCTCTATCTATCTAGATATAAAATAAATTATTTATTTAAACTTATAATTATAATGATCATACTAAAAGATCTTAATCAGGATAGGTAGCTATAACTACTAGTATAGTGTACTATTTTTGGAGCAATATTCAGGCAACTATATTAAAGCTAGCAAAATCAATTATTAAGTAGAGATTGATGTTACTCACCTGTGCTGATGACTGTGGGGAAATCTCTTTTGCTCAGCCTTGAGNGGCAACCCAAATCGCTCTCTCTATCTATCTAGATATAAAATAAATTATTTATTTAAACTTATAATTATAATGATCATACTAAAAGATCTTAATCAGGATAGGTAGCTATAACTACTAGTATAGTGTACTATTTTTGGAGCAATATTCAGGCAACTATATTAAAGCTAGCAAAATCAATTATTAAGTAGAGATTGATGTTACTCACCTGTGCTGATGACTGTGGGGAAATCTCTTTTGCTCAGCCTTGAGTAGTAACCTTGAGGAGCCTCCCTACTCAAGGGAGGAATTTCCACACACGTGCTTGGTGAAGAAGCTTGTTAGAACACTCCGCAGTTAAAAAGTAGGAATGGATTTTTATGCTATAAAGTGATTGACTTTCAGTCCTATGTCTCCAAGCCAGCTGTGCCAGCCTGCTCAGCATCTTTATTTAAATTGTAAGTAGTATCAGTTGTTGGGTCCTTTATCAAGAACTTTTTTCTTTCTCAGAATGTTTAATTTTGGGGTTGATGAGTCCAGCTAGTTTCAACATTCTTCAACACCAAAACCAGCATGGCATCCCTTTCTTCATTCACCACTTATAACCTTGCAAATAAAAAGGTTCAAGCTGTTTTTCCCCCACTTTAGGTGGAGAATCCTGCTACAATGAGAATGCTAATACTTCTCTGTGCTCCTGACAGGGAAACTAACAAAAATCCATGATGAAGATAGGGACAGAGGATGTTAAGACACCTTTCTTCTTCAAATTTCAAAGCCTTTTTTAAGGATTACAAGGCACCTGAGGCACCTGAGAGTTTGACTGTCTTAACAGGGCCATGCTGGAGGATGTGTCAGACCTGGGATCAGCACTGTGTACTTCTCTTCTAGTCAGACCCCTGTCTGCTCTAGATCATCTCTCTGCTTTTTTGCCCTTGTTTTTTTTTTTTTTTCATGTAGTTGTAATGACCTCTGAAGTGGCAAGCAGATGAGATGACATTTTATTAGCTCTGCTGTGTGTGGTCCAAGAGCTGTATAAAAGTGACACTTAATGAAGCCATTTGTATCTTGTAGGTGTCCAAGTCTCCCAACCCTGTGAGACATACATTAAATTTCTCAGCAGTGGAATGCCACAGGGTACATACCTCATCTTTAGGAGAGCTCTGGGGAAGGGGATTTCTGTGAGTAATTCAAGAGAGCGAGATGACCTGTCTTAGTTTGAAACACAACATGACCACAGCTTCTTACAGGTCCCTGTGCTCAGTTGCTGCATGAGGCTAACCTGGGAATGCAGTCAGATAGGACCAACCCATGAGTGTTACCTGCAGCCCCTGTGTGGCTCAGATGTTCTAAGTTGGCCACCTGTGATGCATATAGTCACATCTATTGATTTTATTGACTGAGCTAACTTGGAGAGCTTTTCACTTTTTGTCCTTTTAGTGCTCCTCTAGCGCAGAAAGAGATCTGCACGTTTCACAGAAACAGTGGATTTGTTAAGTCAATGAGACCCTGCACAACAGAGCAGAACTTGCCTGCAAAAATACTATTAGTGAAAATGTGACAGAAGAAAATAGCTCAGTTTGTCTCTAAAACCCAGGGTTGATACTTCAGGATTCAGAGTCAGCAGGAAAAACACCTCATAAAGCTGTGTTTGAAAACTGCAAACCAGACATGACTGATGCAGAAAAAAAAAGATGTAATGTAACACTGGACCTCCCTTCTGCTTTTTGACATTGACTTTTGGCAATGAGCCAAGCTCAATGCAAAACACTGGGGAGGATAAGTGGTTTAAATTTTTGATGCTCAGGACAGAAAATCTATTTGCTTGAAATGGAAAATAGAGCTCCCTATAAGAGGGATTGTGTGTCATCATTGGCACATGCAATAATTTTGTCTTGATAATTATAATTTTCTATCTAGTAGTCAGATCTGGCACTAGAAAATACCTACTTTTTACTGACTTGCAGTCAGGTTTTTGCTAGGCTCGTGGGAAGTTTGAAGTAAGTGAAAAATTGGTAGAGAAGCTGCAGAGACTTAAGAAACCTATCTTAAACCCTGGTACATAGTGTGTACCTGCCAGCCAAGAAATTAGTCCTGGGAGGATGCTTTAGCTTGCATTATTCTGTCTGTCTCTGTGACTCTGCTGTTCCTCCTGGGACCCTGCAGGTAACCTAGCGTGGAGCATGGTGGGGCTCTGCCTGTGCTGTTACACGCAGAATTACCATCTCAGAGACATCACTCACTAACTGAGGTTCTGCTTGATGAGATTCTGAATTAAAAAACAGTAAAAGGTGCTCCCAGCAGTTGTGGGTTTGCTTCTCCATATATATTTACAGATGGTGAGTGTTAGGGAGTGATTTATTGAAGAACTAAGAATTGAACCCATATCTGCAGAGGTTTGATTAAAGATCCTGTCTGCAAGGCTGTTCTTCCTCCCCTTAGGACCTCTAGATGATGATGGTCTTTCTCAGGTGTTACAGATTTTTCGAGTCAGTAATTCTGCAGATACTGTCAATAGTCCACAAGGTCTCCTTTCTGAGTGACACTGAATCCAAAATGATCTGTAGAGTCAGTGGGAAGGTAATGACTCTTGAAAAATATATGTCTGTGTTGGCCCTCTGGCTTTTCCAACTGGAGAGGAGGAGAGGAATTGCAGAAGGGGGAAGCAGTAAATCTGTGTCTCTGTAGAAAACAGAGTTTATGAGTATTGTGTTCTGTAATTATGGCAGAACAGTTGATTGTAAATGTTGATTTCACTTGAAATGAGAAAAGGACTTGAAAGGTGAAGGGAATATGAATTACACTTAGTGAATCCTTCCAGAAGACAGCTGAACTTCACAGGCTGATTACTAGGGTTTGTCTTGACCCTCAAATTTGGCATTCTCAACCTTGTTGGATGGTGTCTTTGACTGTCTTTTAGGAATCTGTAATCCAACCCCTCCACTCAGCCCCAGTGTAGAACTTTACTGTATTTTTTATTCTCCTGGCTGCTGTTTATCATTAAACAAAACACATACTCATCAGAAAAAGTGAGCCAGAGCTGTCGTATTCTTGGAGGATTGCTAATGAGAATAGAGTTTTTAATTACAGTGGATCATTACCACATGTAAACTGACCATCTGTTAGAGGAGAGGACTTGTGAAGGAGAGAAAAAGGACATAGTGTGTACCTTTCGGTGAGGATGCTGCTCACTGATAAAATATTAATAGATGTTAGCTAGGAGGGCTTTGGAAGTTTCATCCTGTTGCTCTTCGTAACTGAGTTGTCCTTATGAAAGGAAGTTTCCCTCTGTATTCTCCCCAATAATGGGTGCTGTCCAAGCTGACCCCAGTCCTCCTGCTGAAGCCTGACACTTTGTTTAGTTCATGCAGTTTTGTCACTTTAATCGCCATTTTGTTAGAGGTTATTAGGCCAGGGTGGAGGACTTACCTTTCTGCATTTATGCTCCATGAGTGTTTATGCATTTGGGGTCATTGGAAGGAAGCCTTGGGAAGTCACAAATTCTCGAAGAAAATGCACTGGGTTTTGTGCAGTGAATTTCACAGAAGATGAGCATAGAACATGAGGCTGTCGTGCACACAATGTGGCCTTCAAAAGAGACAAAGACTGCAGAAGTGAAGAATGAACACTCAGCAAGTATATCATCTGGAAAGCAATCCAAAAAGGCAGATCTGCCATAATTTTAATAAAATGTTTGTTAGCATTATCATTAGTATTTTTAAAAAAGTTAAATTGTTGGATTGTTTCAATGATGCTTGCAAATAGCAACATGGTTGTGTGTCTATGTGAAGATTCCATGTGCAGTGGTGTACTTGTTTTAAGGTGTTGCTGCTCCAAGAGAACTTAGACCTTTCTTTCTTGCACTGAGAGTAATGCAGGAGTGATGGAAGGTAAAACTTTGCTTTATCTGTTGCAATTCCTCGCTGAAGTAAAGGCAGTTCTCTGAGAACACTGATTCTCCATGCCTGGCATGGTGCTGCAGAGGAGCTTTTCTCTACTTCACTAGCTGCTGTTAATAGCCCCATCCAGTTAGCCTGTACCCTGAAAAGTCCATGACCATTCCCTGTCTCATCCTCTGCCACTTTTTCAAGCCATGAATAAGGGTAAGTCGTGCTAAGCTAATCTGTGTCCTGGTTGGTTGATTTGTCTATTTTTTACTTTTCAGTGCAGTTTTCTGTCGAATTGGGAACTAAGGTATTTTAAATTGATTATGTAAACTGTTTTTAATCAGATTAATAATATGGTAGGAATCTGTCATATTGCTGTTTGCTGAATGTCTTTGGCCATGGTCTTTGCTAATGGAGAGTGGAATTGTTGTACCAACAGTTCTAATTGGAACTGTTGTACCAACACCTTTCTTGATCTGTTTAGAGCCCATACCTGTTGATGCTTAAGAAAATGAAAGGGAGTTTCTGTGCACCGAACCAGCAGTGTTGTACTGTGGGGGAAAACAACTTTCTTTCATGTCCCCTGATCTCAGTACTCACTGAAGCAAGAGATTTGATTGCCCATATCTTAGGATGCGGAGCAGCACATCAGTAAAATTCACAATGTTTTTCTGTGTTTGTGCACATCATTCTATCTGATCTAAAGGAAGAGCAAGGCTTTTTAATTTCCAGTTTGCATATTCTGTTCAGTCCTCTAATTGCTGAAAGTAATATTAAATACTCTGGGGAGAAGGTCATTTATCAGGAAGAGGAGTTTTGGGACTACTGAAGAATTAGGTTATCTTTACATTATGAAACCACAATGTCAGAATTAGGTCACTATTTCCTTTAATGTCTCTGTGTAACTGGCTGAAAAATCTACAGAAAATCTAAGATGGCTAAGGGTGTGTTATTTGTGAGACAGGGAAGAGCACTTGGTTTTCTGGGTTGATACTGGTCCAATGCACTGCTAAGGGATGCGTTGATGCTGTAATCAAACAGGTGTATCAGTAAAGACACTTTTTTCAAATCTATGTAAAAATGATGCCTCAAATAGTGTTTGGGGGCCATCTAGCAGATGATGGGTTTATTTCCTTTGGATGAGAGGCAAAACAGCCCTCCTGGCCACTTTTCAGAAGTGTTGGAGTGCTAATCCCAGCCTCCTAGCCAAGACCAGCTCGGGTAATTATGTTGTGCCTTCTTAAATTCCACATCATGTCCAGTGGGCAGACTATTCTTCAATCCATGTCTCAAACATGGTGTCACAGCGAGGTATTTTCCCTGCTGGAACTTGTGCTGATAATGTGGATCTCACACAGTGCTGTGGCTCTTGCTTTTGCCATCATTATTACTGTCCTCTTATTATTGTGCTGAGGTTTGTAGGAAGAGATAATACCTTTTTCTGACCAAGTAAAACAGCTAGAGAAGAAAAGCCATATTGTAAGTGTCAGGATAATGTCTAGAGACTCCTGGAGATCTGGGCCTGGTTGTTCATGGTTTTGTGTAGATGCAGAGTTAAAGGCAGAGTCTGTTTTGGAAGTTTACACACATGGAAGATGAGGTAGGTAAAGGGATAAAAATATGCAAGCAGAGTGATTGATGGCGTGACATTTGCTGGCGAAACAGGAGTGGAATTAATTCTGCAGGTGGTGAGTTAATTCACAGGTATAGGAAGGGAAAAGAAATGTAGAAGAGGCTGGACCTCATGAGCTTCTGGGCCAAAGAAGATGGGGAAGCTGGTAGAGCAAAGCTGACATGGGCAGGTTGGCTAAGCTGGTGTTCAAGTGGAGTGGCTGACTGGAAAAATGGAAACAGACAAAACTCTCTGTGATCATCACTACCCTTTGCCTACTGTGGGACAAACTGGGATTCATAACCTTGGCTTGGCCTCTGGATCAGAATTCCTGGTGCCCAGTTCTGCATGGCTTGGAGTGAACAGTCTGTGGTTACAGAAGGGGGAATAGAACTTTGTTTGAGAGTTTAAGATGCTTTGGGGAATACAGGGAGTCCCTCATCTTGACCTCTTCATTCATTTCCCACTGGACACTGTGTGAATCCATGGAGTGGAATGGTGCTTATGTCACTGGTGATTGCTGTGGTCAGTTCAGCTACCCTGCTCTACTGGAAGTGGTATAGAGTTTTTTAGGCAGCTTAGGTGGGACAGCTTTTCCTCTGTATCTGAAAGCCAAGAAAAGAGGATTGCTAGCTTCGGATTAGTGTTCAGAAGAATATCATCTGATTGAAAAAGTCCCAAGAAGAGAACCCTGGACTATTCTTTAAACCATCTGGCTCTCAAATGGCTCTCTTCCAGCTACTGTGGAGATCTCACTATTTGTTTGTGATATTTGGGAACACTTGCCATAAACACATCTGCTGTTTATATTAGTGTCCTAGGGTATAGTTACTTTTTACTATGCTGGTTTATGTAAACTATCCCTGCACAAGTGGATTTTTCATTCAGTCATTCCCTGCCTAACTTGATGATTGCTTGTCTTTGAGCAACAAAATATAAAAAGCAAAATGTTTTGTCATTTTGTACAAACTACAGGAACTGGCCTGCACATGGCCCAGCAGTGAGGGAGGTATAAGATCTCGCCCCCATGGCTTCTCATGGCCCCCATACCTAATGTGAGTACAAGTGACATTTGAAATAGCCTAGCCTCAGGAGCAGAATAATTCTTTACTCATTGCAGTACTTGTTCTGAATTAGGAGAGCTCAGCACAATTTTCTTAGTGTTCTTTTTTTCTTGTCAAAACCCAGTCTGCTGACAAAATGCACAGGTCTACATTTGCTTTTTGACTGCTGAGTGGAAGTAAGTTTTATGTTTTATTTAACTATGTTCTTGCAGAGATGAACCATCCTAGCAGATGATGGGTTTATTTCCTTTGGATAAGAGGCAAACCAGCATATTTTCACTGCTTCAGCTACACAGGCTCTGATTTTTTGTTTTTTTTATGATTCTTGTCCTCAGTTCTGAGTCCTTAGTTACCCCATTACTGAGCAGCTGAACATGACCACCCAAGAGAAAAACTCTCCACTTTTTTGTGTTCTGGAAATGTTAGGTTTTAAACTTTTAGAGGAATGTCTTGTGTTGTAATGCTTACATTGCTCAGTGAGCAGAGATGTGGGGAAGAGAAAAAGAGGAGGAGAGATGAGTCCTTATAAGCAAAGGTTGGTTGGTTTGTTGGTGTTTGAGCCTGCTCATGGTTTTCTGACTAAATTAAACAATGGAGAGCCTCTCAAAGTTATGAAAAAAAATCAATTTCTATTAAACTCTTGAAATAATGAATTGTCATTTTGTGCTGTTTGTTTCAACAGCATTAGCATTTTGGTGTACTGCTTTCTCAGTCTGAAATAAATTCCTTCTCTTTGTGTAGTACCTCTTTTTTTTTAAGTGTGTACTAACACTGTATGGGTAGATAAGAGACATCTCTTGATCCCCTTCCTTGACTAGATTTAAGCTCCATTTGAAATCAGTAATGGGATGCTTTTACCAGCAAACAATAAGATATCACTGTAGGAATTTGAAATGGAAAGATTTCAGTATTCCCAAATACCATGACCTTAATTCTCCAGTTACCTTAAGGTCTTGATCCCAAAGTAATGTGATTATTAAAATACTAGCTGAAAGGAAAGCGAACCAAAAAGCTAGGCAGAGCATTAGCCATGGCAGAAAAGCTTGAAAACAGGACTAAAAAATGTAAGGGCAGAACTGAAGACAGAAAAATAATCCAGAATATATTAGTTAATACAAAATATCATTGTGAGTTTTTGTTTGTTTGGGGAGTTGTTTTAGTGTGTTTGTTTGGTTTTTGCATTCTTAAATATGAATTTTAGAAGAACCTGACTGTTAATTTTTACTGTAAACAAAGGAGTAAAGAGTAAAAGGCTAAGTGTCCATTTGGAACACAAGTAGTTGGGCCATTTTAATAACATGTTGGAAGTGAAAGAGAGTTCTCTTATAGTAACAACTGGAAGACTTCTCAGGATGAGTCCCTCCATGGTATGATCATGCTCACTCCTTGTTTGCTCAGTGGGAGATGAGTGATGACTCAGCACTTTGCTGCCTTCCATTCCAATCGATCCACGTATCCAGAGAGCTGGAAGGGGCGTTCAGAGTGAGGGAGTTAATAGAGAAAAGAGAATTAAGGACCCTAGGGGTCAATAACATTGTTCCTGCTTGTAATGGCAAGGAGCGAGTTTTAGCTGTGGGGGGGAGAGCAAGGCAATGTTCTTCAAAGCAGATTTTATCGAGTAACTGCAGCACTCTCCTGAAATGCTGCCTAATTCTTATTAGTTGTTCTGTGAAATGAGATCCTGTTTCATGTGGAGGTTTTGGGGGCAAGAGTTCTGCTTCCTCATGAATTAGAGCAGTGCTTTGCCCATCATGGGTGCCATTGCATGCAAACAAACATTAATGCCAGTAAAGAACTTGTTCTTCCCTTTTCCCCACACAGCAAAATTTCTTACAAAAGCCCAGAAGAGTCTGGGTTTGATTTTTAAACAGACCATCACCTGTGCTGTGTTAGTTTTGAAAGCTCTTTCACAAAAGGAGCAAATGCTTAGTCAGCACCTTTCATGCTGACTAGAAGAATGCCAGGGACTAGAAATGTACAGAGAATACCAGAGATGTATAGAGTGGATAATGTGTAGAGATAGATGTACAGAGATTAGAGATATATAAAATGGAGAGTGCCAGGTGTAGTGCTTGTGTGTTGTACACATTAGCAGCATTTTGAAATGAAAGTCTCTAAACAGAGATTAAATTTTAAATACATTTCTGAATATGTTCAGCTATATCGTAAGCTCCTTCAAGTGCTCTCTCTGATAGTGTGCACCTTTGACTATACCCGAATTAACAGAGAGATAAAATGTATTGCAAGCCAGAGCTGTTCACTGTGTACTTTGCTAAATAAGATGTGCCTGTTACTGCTCTCTCTGGAAGACTTTCTATTATTAGGAAAGAACTCAGTTGCCCAGTATCTAAAGCATATGCTTTAGGACTGCTACTCTGTATCTCTGAAATACTTTGAGATCAGTCACTGCCTGGATTTAATCATGTAGCCAGGAGCTGGCTGATCTAGTCCTTGCCTGCAGAAAGTCAATTGCATATTTGGGGTGCTGCTGAATCTGACATCTGGAAGTTAGGGGGTCCATAAACAGGCAAAGCCAAGCCCACCATGTGCTAGAGAAGTGGACTCTGAAGTGCTGCTGTTGTTCTCTTGTTTTCTACTCTGTCTATAGTGCTTTGATAAAGTTAGAAGCCACAGTTTTGCTGCTTGTAGGGTCATGACACGTGACTGGTGATTCTGTAGCAAGGGGTGTTTCAAAGCTGGTAGATAGTGAAGCAGATAAGCAATGAACTTTACCTCTAGGTGTTGTAGAAATGAATTCTTATGGAATTTTCTCTCATTCATACTCATTTAGACCTGCTGTGATGTATGCCCAGAGAAGGGGTTTCTAATCAGAGGGTTTGTAATGACCATTGTGTAACCCCTTCTGCACATGGCGTATGCACAAAGAGGAGTCAAAGTCATGGAAGTTGGAAGCCTGATGGTCCCTCAGCCAAGTATTTCACAGAGCTTAAGTAATGTTTCCTGGTATTTAAACAACTTGAGGGGAGGATGAGCTTTTATAAAATTTCACAAAGAGCTGAAGTAAGAACTGACTTGAATCAGCCTTTCATCTGTCTCGAGTGCTGTGTGTTAAGAGTTTGGAAAACATTTGAGTAAGACAGTGTTGCCAGGGGAATGGGCTGAGCTAATTTTTTTACCTCGTTGTGATGGCAATTCCTTTCTGTTCCTCTCTGCTGATGCTCTCATAATCAGTGAAAAGTTAACTGTCTGCTATCCTTACTGTAAGCAGGTATTCTTCAGCAGAACAGAGGAATTCTATTAGGCAAGTTTCTATACCTTTACATCTCACCCTGATGGTTGTTCCAGAGAGAACTGGTTGAGATGATCTCTGTCCTTGTTTATCCCCTAATGTAGCTGATTAGAAACCATTAGAAAAGTTGCTATGAGCAACATAGGGACTGGGATGGGCCAACAGCTCCTTTCCAATTGGGAATTTTTTCAGTGCATTTTAAACTGTTGACCTAGATAAGGTGAAAGATGGGATATCCCTTGACCAGCCCATCATCCCTGGAGCTATCTGGCTCCTTCCCATTCCTGCACACTAACATTTATAGTTCAGGTACTGAAAGACTGGATGATGCCTTAATTTAATGCCAGCAAACACTAAATGAATAAAGCAAAAAGCATTTATTGACTTTCTTAGAACCCTCATTTAGACTTAGACAAAGCTTGCCTCCCCAAGTTATTACTGAATTTCTGGTATGCTGTTAATACATTCTTCTTTCAAAGGGAGATTAGTAGTGATATATGAGCAAGGTGGAATGGTAGGAACCCAGGTATTCTGAAGTATTGTACAGCACATTGACAGTGACCTGTAACAGCTGTGTGGCTTAATGAAGGGTTTGGGAATATTTTTGTTTTTAATGCCTTGGTTGCCAGTGAGTTTGCAACTTCCCGTCAGGCATTTTAGAAGCTAGTCAAAAGCTTCCTACCTGGAGCTGGTAATTTAATTAGATTAAGAAAAAATAAAAAAGAGAGAGAGACTAGCATTACAAAAAGGCTTACAACAATTCTTGATAGTGCTTGCTAACTCTGTGTTTGTGTGTGCACACGTGTGGGTGTGTGTTTACAGAACAAAAAAAGAAGATAGGGAGGAATTGCTCTGATGTTATGTAAGCTTCCCAACTAACTCCTGCGTTGGCTTCCCTGTGCCTCTTTCTGCCAGCTTTATTACTTCAGTAAGGTCTGCAGAACCCAGTAGAACTCTCCCGTTATAGATGAAGGCAAAGAAAACATCCCTTGCCCCATAAAGACTGTAGTTAAGAAATGTGATTAAATGGCAATGGATAATGCCCAGGCAAAAGGGAAATTAAGGGAAATTAGCAGGTTCACTGGTGTGTGTTAAGTTCTTAGTGCTTTAAGTCTTGATTGGTGACAGTCAAGCTAACTGGGGGCAATCGGCTGCTATTTTTCAGAGAGCTTTTAAAAGAAGATTTCCTTGCAAACATTTCTTTGCAATTTTAAGTGTTGAATTGATGTCACACATCGTGTTTGACAAAAGAAAGCAAATAGTATTTGGAAGATAATGGTGTCAGTGAATACTTAGGAGTTTTCACAGTCGAAGTAAAGAGGTGGTGAGTTTTGTGGGGATGTATTGCCTGCTGAACGCGTGGAATGATGTGGAGGCACCTTATATAATAAATATGCCACTACATGGCTGCTGAGCTGCAGTGGCATTGCCTCTCACTGACGCAATTCTTTACAAAAAATCATAGAATCCGTCATCCAGCACTGAGGGGTAGAACAACGTTCTTGCTTTTATGTTGAGAGTTGTTTCATTTGTCTGTGTTGACACATCAATTACTTCTACATTTAGAGTTAGGATCTAATTAATTGGAAAATTAAGTGCCTTGCAGTCATTGCCTGGTTAGAGTGCAGCAACAACAGCTTCTTTCTCTGGTACTGACACTCAGAAGAAATGTGTTTTCCTCCCCTCCCTTCTTTCCTTTTTTCCTGTCTTTTCTTTCTTCCCTGTGAGCAGGGGTTTGTCTCAGTGCCTGCATTTGCCCCCACCTATGGCTGAGCACCAGAAACACCTTTGAGATGTTCCAATGTCTATGGAGTGCCCAGGCAGATCCAGTGCCGTGCTGGGTTTCTCTTCAGCTATGTACATCACAGACAGGAGAATTTTTGAAACCTCTCTTATGGCTGAGGCAAAAATCAGGAAGCTAGTACATCTCTTGGTACCATAGTGTCATTTTGGAAGCTGGCAGATCTAAAAATAAGCCTTTCATTTTGTGCTGGACACATTTGCTCAGGTGTGGATGACAAGGTGTCAGAACCTAATTTTAATTGGAATCTTTTTCTGACTTCATTGCCTGTTTCTTAGGTGTTGCTATTGTATGCATCACAAGTTTAACCTTAAAATATCTCTAGTCTTCTGAGTAAGAAACTTCTCCATATAATGAATTTCTCTATTTTCATTGCCCTGGCAGTGCACTGGAGGCTTCATCTGTGCTGTTATGAAGTGTTTTGTTACATTACACAGAGATATTGATCTAATCAAATCTTATATCAAGTAATTATCACTTGCTCATTCAACATTCTGCTCTTCTGGCATTCTTTCATGGCACAGTGTTTAGAGATTCTGACACCATTCCCACTGTAAGGCTGCATGTGAAAGGCTTGTAATGTCAAACAAATGGCTTTCCTATGACTGCACTTCTTAACCTTGCAGAAGGAAGAACCTGCAAGTCATCTTCATCTCTGTGTATGGATTAACAGTGAGAGGGACACAGCAATAAAGCTCCTGTCATTCAGCAATTCTCCTCCTCTGCCGTGGGTGACATAAAGCACAAAGCAGTGGGTGCCCAAGTCCACAGACTTAATGCACAGAAATCTAAAGACAGATCTCCATAGTTGTTCTCTATTAATTTGCTCATGTTTGGCTCCAGTAGTGACTTTAACAGTTTGATTTATAGTGCTGGTGTTTTGCTTACAAATTGGAGACGTTACTGCGCTAAGTCTGCGTTTAAAATCAATGCAGAGTAATTGCAGCGTTCTCATAGTTTAAAGACATTAACAAGAGAAATGTGCTATAGCAGCAATACTTGGCACAAGCATGAGCTATTACAGCTAAATTCCGTGTCCATTTCCAAGCTAATTTGAACAAAATTTTACAGTATCGTTCTTAGCTGGTTCCTCTGGAAAAAGGAATGAAAAAACATCAGGCTGAGATATCTTGATTAACAGTATTGTCATAAGCATTCTGCTTATGACCCATATGCTGTTTATCTGTCCTCCAGATACAGTTCTTCAGATGTCTGTCTCCAAGGATCTGCTGCCTCTTTTGTTTTAAAGAATAAAATATTTGTTCATGTTGAGAATCCTTAGGATGTAATGTTTTGTATTCTGTGATAACTTTAACATTTGGTCCCATCTTTGAATTTACTATTTTAGCAACTGTACTGTGGAGAAATAAAAAATAAAAATAAATCAGTTATATTTGGTATATGTACATCAACATATTCCCAAGGTCTCCCTACAACTGGCACATTGCCTGCTAGCAAAGCAAGTTGTTCAGCCTAATGGAGTTTTTGACGAAAGGATTTTTTATTTGCCTGGTTTGCAAATTGGAGAAAGTTTGTGGTACAAGCAATGGGAATGTGCACTTATGCGTCATTTTCTCCAAAGGTGTTTGTGGGTTTTCTTTTGGTAGACTAACAAACAATGGTAACTGCAAATCCACAGAAGAAGTGGAAGGCCTCTGGAGTGGCTGCTGAGGGTCTGGGGATTGCTTCTGAGTTGTACTGTTGCATTTTATCTGGCAAGGCCTTAAAGTTGGCTGAGACTCTATGAGTGTTTATCCTCCTGATACGAAAGAAGCAAGTGGAATTTCATGTGTAATGTCCTGCTGGATATCAGGACATTAAAGGTATAAGAAATGTGCACAAGAGTTGTCATGAGAGCACTGAACTAGTCAGTAGTTTAGACAAAAGGATGTATGTTCTTCAGCTGGTCATAGAATGGCCTGATGTTCTCTGATGCATGACAGACAAATAGTGACAGCTGTCACAAAGCATTTCATTTCAGGTTCAGCCTGATTCCAAAATCCATTTGCCCAGCTATGTTTCTACTCACCTCCACTTTGCAAAAATGCGAAAGATGGAAGTTACTTTATAGCTGCAAGAGATGATTGCTCAGTTTGGCCGTACAGATGTGCAGGCGTGTATGTGTGTTCTGACTTCAGTGTTAGATTTAAGTTTTGCTGCTGCACAGAACTTAAATTATTTTGTTATAAAAATAAAGGAATTGCTTTCTAGATGAATAGGAAGTTAAAAATATGAGCGTCAAACATATTTAGAGCTAAGTGAGTATGTCAGTATTTTGCTATTTTTTTTCAATACGAGAATTTATTTCTCTCTTTGGTCTCATTCAGTTGGAGGGAAAACACTTTGATTACTACTCTTAGTACTGATGAATACCAGATGCCAAGAACAGTAAAAACACCAGTAATGTTTTGCATTAGCACTTGAAGAAAAAATAAAAGGTTTCTGTCTTGATCTTGGGAAAAAAATTACTATTGTTACTGTACCCTTCATTATACCCTTGCTAGTTTTCTTGCAGCACTGTTTCTTGGTTCTGATGTCTTCTCCAGGGCTGAAAATGTGCTTGGAAGTGCAGGTGATGATATCTTCATACACACATTAATAACATTTTACCATCACTTTACACTACCATAGTACCTTGTATCATGGTACTGTGACATGTTTACTGTAAGAATATTTGGAATGAATGGCTTCCCCTGCCAGAGAATTACAAGCACTGTACAAGTAAGAAAGATGGGAAGCACAATTGAAATTATGTGGCCAGGGTCAAGTTGCTGGCCATTGAATATCAGCACTAGAGCTAGGTACAAGTGTTGACACTTAGTGGTAGACTTGAAAATTAAAGCCAGAAGCTGAGGGTGGAAGTATTGACTTGAAGCTAACTTAGTTGAAGTCTTATTATCCTATTGAAGTTTTACATTTAATATATTTTACACTTAGGAAAACTGAAGGGCTTTAATAAAGAAATGCAACGAGCCTATCGTTATGGAAGAGAAAGATAAAGGATATAAACAAGTTCATGGGAGTATGTAGTGTGTGCAGGAGGGAACTGTAACACCCAATATCTACATCAAAAGTATGGCATCATTCTGTTTTGCAGCCTTTTAAGGCTTGCTGGGGAGTACTAATAAAATTGTAGTGGTGATCCACTAGTGCATCAAAAGGATGTGTGGAATACTATAAGAAATTAAAGGAACATTCCTTAATTAAAGGGTGCACGTAGGGGAAAGTAAGCACTTTTATCTTTTACGTGAGTTCATGTATGTGAGAAAGGAGGCAAAAAAGGGATGCAAAGACAAGGTCTCTCCCTGGTGCCATCACTGTTGTAGTAAATTTCTGAACATTTAAAAAACCTGAAATGTTTATCGCTCATGAATGTTTCTCTGGAGCTGAAGAAAGGAATGGATCCAGGGTGCTCAGTTCTCCAGAGGGATGCAGTAGGTGGTTCATCTGTTGGAGGGGCAATGAATTGATAAATAAGGATGAAAACTCTCATCCGAACCATGTAGAAAAGTATCAGAGGATGAGAAAAGAATGTCCTTTATGTCTGGTGTCTGTTCTACATGCTTACCAGAGAGGAAGATGAGGATGAAGAGTTGCTAGAGGAAGTTGATAGTTGGAATTAGTGATGTGGGAACTCTTAGGGTATTTAAATCATCCAGAGACCTTTTGTGGGAAAATATGTACTGAAGCAAATTTATATAATTTTAATGAAAAAACAGCTTCTTGTCACACCAGACTGTGAAATCTTGTATCACACCATGGTAGGCTGAGCTTGTCTGGCCATCTGTGTTGGAGTTGGGCATGGTGGAGACTCAACTGGGTGATCCTAAAGGGAGTCTGCTTGCTGCAGGATTTGGTGCTGGGAATCAGCAGAGGCTGCTCTGTGTTCCCATTCAGAAATAGTTTAATATGCTGTACTTCAGTAAGACACAATATCCTAATGGGAAGATTGCTAGGGTGATGTGTTGGTTTTCCTTACAGCTGCCATATTTTCAAGCTGAATTATTTTTGTCAGCTCTGTAAGATAAAGTCCTTTTTTGACCTGTCTAGTTTTCATTCAGGGGGGTTATGTATGTCCTTTTAAGCCTTCTCTGGCACAGGGAAGCCTAGAGAAGTACCAGGTTCTAATCTCAGTGCTCCCATTAGTTTCATGTGCTGTCTCAATGACAGATGTCAGAATTTTGGTGCTGATTTATGAGTTATTAGGAAGGGTTGGCTGGGTGGCTTTAATGGCTAGTTACACTACTGTCAAGGGCGTCAGAGGATCACATACTGACTCTGCTATGGTGCAGCTCCTGCATAAACTGATTTCTCTTTGGTATGAAAAGAGGACACTTTGGGAGTCTCCTGGTGATTTTTTGCCATTATGAATTAGAATTTTTTTCAAGATGTTCTATCTGATGGGGAAAGAGGGAGACTAAATACTACTGCTTGAATCTGTATCTTCCCCAGGACAGACTGGGCATGTCAGCTATGTCATGCCCAACCTGTGCTGCTTCAAAGTCATTAAGTGGGCCTCTGGTCATTAATGAGCTGCTTCAAGGGAGGCAGTGCACCTGAGAAGTGCAGCTCACAGCTAGCTGTTGTGTGTGTTGCTGGGAGCTCACAGATTATTAAATGACATTCTTATTTCTTCATCCTCCGAGTTGTGTGGGCATCTGTGCTGTTTCTACAGTCCTTCTAATGACAGATTTGGTGTGGACAGAGTGAGCCCACTTTTTCCTCAGACTTGATGGTGGGGTAAGAACTCAGGACAGAAAAAGTCCACTAGACTTGTTCAGGAAGGCAACATGTGGTGTGTTAGGGTGCAGAAAGGCTTGTTCAGCACATGTTCATAGAGCTGCCCTCCATGTGTGTAAGCCAGAAAACACTCTGGTAGATTGGATCAAACTAAATGTCTTTTGTATCTAGCATGAAAAATATAAAAAAGCTCTCATACTCTCCAGGAAAATGCTGGGCTTCTAGGTCTGTGCAGAAGTATGGATGTTATTCAGAAATGACCATGTGCTCCTTGTGAGGGGACAGCATTAGAGTAAGCAAATTACCCCCATAGGTCCTAGAATTCCTGCTTTGAGAAAGCTCCTTTCTGAGCCTAAATCTGTGCTTCTGTCTGCTTTGCTTTTATAGTCAATTCACACCTCTAAGCTTCCTGGTAGTTTCACAGTGCCAGCAGCACTACAAACCCATGAAGTCTGTGTTTTATGCTCCCAAAGAGACGCCCATCAAAACCAAGCTATAAATACTCTAGTTTACCAATGTCATTCCTAGGGTTATCAGGCTGTTTGTGGTTGGGGAATTTCTAATATGAGCGTTGAGTTTTTTCCTAGTGGTCTAGGATGAAAATCAGGAAGGATTAGCATGATGCTACTTTGAAGGTCAGAGACTAAGAGCAAGTAATGCTTTGTAGGGAAACATACTCCTTTTATTATAATTGATTCCCCACCCCCTCAAGAAAAAAACACAAAAGGAAAAAAAGGGATGATTTTAGGTGTATAACTGCTTTGTTAGATTTGAATTCCTCTCATCCCTATGTTTCTTCAAATCATCTGCATAGCTTTTGCTAGGAAGCAGCGAGGTTTCTCATATACCCAGCCTGGATTTAAAGCTGATGGAAATTGATCATTTAGGGCAAGTACTCTTAACAAACTCCTGAATTGTAGACTGATGTCTTCTTTGCTCCTAAATGCTATAAACTCAGTATGAGCTGCTGCAGAATTATTTCTGCATGATGAAAATAGCCTCTGTTACTCATCTCTCACAGCTACCACTAAGCAGCAGTAGGGATTGGTAGGATAATTATCGTGTAACCATTTTGCCGTGAATATTGGGGATAAATGCACACTAAGGTGTCGCAGTTGCATGACATAGAAAATCTCAGCATTCTTAACATTTTATGTTTATTTCAGTCAGAGGGAATAATTTTGTTTCAAGCTTGAGACACAAAAGGCCATGTTACTGTTTCTTTTTGACTTCTGTTCAACCAAAACAGTATGAGAGCAAGGATAAGCATGGGAGGAGTCACAGCCAGTCTGTGATTTTGGGAGACCTGTGCTTTGATTATTGTTGTTTCATAGACTTTCAGTGGTGCTTTCAGACTGACCTTCAGCAGTGCACTCTGTTCCTTCATATATCTGTCCTTCATCTCTCACCTGGAGATAATCTGCTTCTTTTGCCAAGGGTATTTCCTGGGAAAATTCATAGCTACTTGTGAGAAGCCTTAGTAACACAGACGGAGCTATATAAGTATCTAGATTGATAAATAAATGCAAATTACACTACCTACGGATGAGGTTACCTGGGTGCTCACAACGGATGTCTCATTGTAACATCTTTTTAAAGTCTCAGCACATACTCATGCCAGTGGTAAGTCAGCTGTAAGGTACAGTGTGTTGTGTGCTCTTCTAATATTATTCTAAGTATCGAGTATTTTAATTTCTGTGATTGTAGGGATTTATGCCATAGGAAGTGAAAGCAAAGTGGTTGGCCAACAGTCACAAATTTCTTACAGGGGTTATTACTGTACACTCAAAGTGCATATTTACCCCTGGGGACAGGGGAAGGAAGCGAAAGAACTCTGTCTTATTGGCTCTTAGTCAATAAATGGAGTTGCAGAATGGAAAATTCAATTCACTTGAATTGCAACTGCTTTGAATATGTGTAGGGTCAAAGTGGCCCACACTTGTGTGAGGTTCATAGGCTGTTCCTAACATTATTTAAAAATGAGCAAAGTAGAACCTGTCCAGAATTTCTCCTGAGAGCCTCTGGAAGTGAAGCCCTTGCATAACTCTAGTGCTCCATCAAACAGAACCAGTGAACTGAATTCTGTTCCAGTAGCTGCAGAAGTTTGCTGGAAGACCCAGTGCTGATTTTCAGGGTATTTTTTGTGTTTATTGACAACTTCTTAGAAACAACAGAAGAATAAATACTGCTGAATGGAAATTCAAGAGAGTCTTGTGTAAAGGCAAAGCTGTGGTATCCTTCAGATCCTGCAACTGTTATTTCTAATTAAACAGATATCTTTAGTGAATCACTTAATCACCTGATAAGTGGCCTATTTCTCCTGCAAAGGTGATTGGAAACTGATTGTACAACACTGATTGTAAAAGATGACCCGAGTGTTTAATACCTAGCTTGTTTTCATTGTCTTGTGCCAAGGAAGAAGAAAATTGGACTGTTCTAAAGTTGGGCTTATAAATTAATTGAATCTGTTTAACTTTCATGGTTCCAATCAGCTTTCTGTCATTTTGTGGATTACTACCCAAGTGCACAACTGAAGCAGACAAACCAGAGTTCTTTTAATGGAGAAAGCCCTCTGAATTATAGGCAAAAGATGCAGTTGTACCTCCTATATATTTGTCATCTCAAAATTTGTTCTTATGAGTACTTTCTTACAGCCTGGGAAGAGAAAGTCTTCAGTCACATTTAGATGCATTTGGTTTCCTCTGGGAATAAAGGTACCACAACTGTGCACAAAATCTACTTTTTACTGGTAGCTTTCCAGGTATTTCTGGTTTTGACAGCTTCTTTTTGTGCTGTGTAGGAAGTGAGATTGACTCCTTGATAAGTCTTAGGCAAAGGAGTCTCCACTTGCTTCACAGTCCAGGAAGTAATAACAATAATACCCAGTCTTTTCGTTGTTCAACACTCGTATAAAAATTCTGAGTCTGTTCTATATGAAGAAAACATCTGCAGTTTAATATTAAAAGTTCAAAGAAATTACACCAGGTTTTAAATCTAGAGCCCTTGTTAACATAGAAGATCATTGTAAAGACAACAACAAAATATTCTTGGAGGAGAAAAACTACTGTTGTGAGGGAAGCTTGAGTTTCATGTATAATGAAAGCACACTGCAAAAAGCTGTTAGTTACATAGCTGAGACTTCTAAATGCAACCTTAATTATGCAAGCTCTTATCAGTTATATATAGAAGACAGTCCATGGATAGAGCAATCTCGTACGTCTTGTGACAGCAATGACTGTATTAAATTGCATACCCTGGTGGCATTCTGCCAGGCAAATGGGACTGTAAAATTGAAAGAATAAGATTATTTTAAAGTGCTAAATCTGTCCTACACCCATTGCTACTTTATCTCTCTAAGGATGGAGCTGGATACAATGGTACCGAAGGTTATAGGCAGCAGCCTTTGCATCCCAGATCAGCAGTAGCAATATTGCTCTTATACTGTAAATTATGATATTATCTTTTAAAGTTTTACATGCTTGTTAATGACATTGTTGCAGTGACAGCCTGCTCAGTGACTCTCAGTGAGGATACCTGTTTCCTGGGAAAATTTTGGAAGACATTCTGTTTTGTGAAAACACTTCCCATTAACTGGTTATATATTCTCAATATTGATGCAGTTTCCCCCCCCTTCTTCTGACTGTGTGAGCTATATCTATGAAAATACATTTATTGCTTTGCTGTTCCATCTGCTTTTGCTTTTAGAACATCATCTGATACATCTGCCCTTTCCCCAGGACATCACGTTTAGTAGAAGCTGTGAATTTGGGCAGTTTTGAATAGTGTCCCAGATGTAGAGATGAAAAATAATATTAAATTACTTGAGAAGTGTGCAACTTCTGCCGTGAAATGAATTGCCTCTCATTCCCCAAATAAGCTGAAAATTCAAACATGATCTTCACAGTTAATGTGCAATCCCTTTATCTACTGTCCAGTTTTATTTCAGCTTTCCGGGTTGGATCTCGCCTAGAGAACCATTCCACTTGGCCTGCCAGCTTCCAATCTCTAATAATGTGCAGGGAAAACACAGAGCAGAATGCAAAGCCTGGCAGTCAATAATGATTGCTTTTCCTTTCAAAGATGCAGTCCCCATTTTGTGCCCCTGTGTTAGTTCAGAGGGAGAGGAAAGTAAGGAAGGATTTTATTGGTTAAGAGAGTTAACATGTCTAGAGGTAAGTCATTGACACTTTTGATGGGTATGGGAGGAAGGGGAGGTTTATTTGCCATGGAAAATGATAATCTTGGAAAATGAGGGGAATGTGCATCTTTCTGTGTAAACAATGGCACACTGTTGGTGCGGGGATTTTGTTTTAGTGTGTAATTATCAACTGAAACATCGCCCCAGCAAAAATTTTGATCTGAGAATAAAAAGTGACAAACAGTAAACACACTTAAAATTGGCAGGTTGCGCAGGGACATTAAAAAACCCCCTGAAAGCAAGATAAGAATTGTGTGAAAACATTCTCTGTGAATGCAGGTGTTCTGAATGGAATGTGGCTTCATTCCTTCCTTCTATACTTCAGCTCTGAAGGAATGATTGAAAGACCAGTAAATCAGTAAAAGTATTCTAAGCTTTTAATTATAGTTTTTATTATAAAAAAAAGTAAAAAAAATAAAATTGAGAGAAGTCCAAGTAGGAAACTAATCAGAAACTTTTTCATTTTCTCTGTTTGAAAGATGCCATCAGGCTTCTCTGATGTTCTTGGTTACTTCCATCTGTCACCAGTGGCTTGAAAGACCCATCTGTTCCTCAGGTGTATCTTTTGCCAGTGCTGACACTATCTCCATGCTTGCAAGTCCATCATTTGCTCTTCATTTCTTCTATCTTGTGTCTATCCTGCTCTGTGCTGCAGAGGATGAGAAAGTAATTTAGGTTTAGAGAATGCAATCTTATTAAAAGGAAATATTTTTTTGGTGATGGTGAGGAGAAATAATCTTGGTCAAAAGTAAGTGAAACTACTCACTTTGTTTAAGGTGTATTTATGGAGTTCAGAATACTGTCTGTATTTCAACTTATGATTAAACTAGGTACCATCTGAAATTGATTATTGATGTCAATCTGTTATGTTCTGTTCAGTCTGTTTCATCTCCAGCATTTTGCTGTGTTTTGTTTATCAGACCTGTAAATATCACATCTGAATAAACAACTTTCTCAACACAGATTCACAAAATGGAGTAAATCTCAATTGCTTGCTTCTGCAGCAATATTCTTCCTAAGATACAGTGATTGTAATGACATACAAATATTCCTTGGATAGTTTAGTAGCTACCCTTTTATTAACTAATCTTTTAGAGAGCTATGGCAAACATCTGTGCATTTCAAGACCTGCTTGTTACTTCTGCACATAAAATCAGTTTCAGTATTTCTGTTCATCAGACCTGAGCATGATTAGTATTTTTGTGTGTCATGTACACTTGAGATATAGGTACATCTTTAGCTAAATGTTATCCTTACATCTGGTCATTGATCTCCTGTGAGTTTCTGGGTTTTCTTCGGTGTATAAACTGTAGATTATGGGGTTTTTTATTCCTCTGAATCACAAAAAAGTTTTAATTGATTGCATAATCAATGTTAAATAGTCACTTGTAAAATGATGAGCATGCCCATATCAGTTAAATTCAAGCTAATGGGCTGACAATAAATGGCTTAAATTGTAGAGCTTCCGATTTGGATAAGAGCAGCGTGACATTATTTATGCTCAGTCAGACTTGTGTTATTCAGTATGCAGGTTATCTTACATGTTGTACCTGAAAAGATCTATTTGGAATGGCAAAATGATTTCACAGCTTTCATATCATACATTACCTCTACCTTAATACATACATATTTAGTATGTAGCCTGGGTTTACTGTTCAGAAGGATCATCTGGGAAAAGGAAGTTTTAACTCCATTCTGGAGAAATTTGTAAAATGTGCAGTTAAAGTCCGTGTTATGGAACAGGAAGTGACACTGTAATGGTGTGTGGATCTTAGGCCTGAACGGAGTCGTTTTGGAGGTATGAGTCCTCTAAGTGCTCTCCTGTATTTGGAGACTTGTCATGTTTCAGGTTATTGCACACTTCAAGAGCACTCAGGAAACACAGAGCTGCGTGGATCTGAGGCAAAGTGCACAGTGTCCCTGGAGCAGGGACAGCTGTTGGCAGCCATTTGGAGGTGCACGGCATCTTCCACCACACCTCGACTTTTTCTGCTCCTCAGGGGTAACTGCAGCATGAGAAATAGGGCACAACTGGTTGGTGTAAATGGGAAAAAAGCAGACACGACTCCAGCCCATGTCCCAGTTGGTGTGGGTCTATAGCACCTATTCCAACTGCCTGACCATTTCAGGACTGACCTGAAGTTAAAGCAGGTTGTTGAGGGCATTGCCCAAATTGCCTCTTAAACACTGACAGGCTTGAGGCATTGGCCGCCTTCTGCAGGAAGGCTGTTCCATTGTCTGGCCACCCTCTCAGTAAAATCATGTTTCCTAATGTCCATTCTGAGCCTCCCAAGAGCCAGCTTTGAACAATTCCCACACATCCTATCACTGTAAATATCCCTTGTCACTCTCAAGTAGGAAGCACCAAGCATTTTTTAGGTACAATGCAATCTATTCTACTGTGACTCAACATATTGGGATGTACTTGTACCCCAGAGATCCTTTTTGGATAAAGAATTGGGGTGTTCTAACTATTGTGAAAGCAGTCTGCAATGTAAAGGAGACAAATAAAGTAAAATACTGTCTCTTTTTTACAGGAAACAGGCATTCACTTAATAGTTGGCATTGCAGTAATGTTGTTCTGAGTTAATAGCTGGTCTGGCCCCCAGCATTTTGGAAATTCAGCTATCTGTAGAGTTACTGAGGATTTTTTATGACCTTCCTGTGAAGTTCACCAATATGAGTTATGTAAGAAAACACTTGACTTCTGAGAGTGGGACTTCTTCCTGCTTTTTGCCTGAGGAGTCTTTATTTGCAGAGGTGGTCCCACAGAACTCAAAGGCTTCATTATCCTAATTAAGAATGTACAAGATAAGATTCCTTCTTTTTTGCTCAGATATGTCATACACGATCTTTCTTTGATAAGAGAAATCTTCTGGAATTTATTAATGAACATCTTTCAAAGATAAAGAAACTTGGAGTTTTCTTGTCAAATGCATGTTTTCTAACTACTCTACTTTTCAGCTGGGGATAATTTTGCACAGTAAGGGATATGCTCATATTCAACTAGATATGATTGGCCATTGCTAGAGGCAGTCAAATTTGGTTGAATAATTATCTGGTAACTTAGACAAATCCTGCTTATATTGGAAGCAGAGTAGTAGGAGAAATGCACCCTTACTCCAGTGTACGAAAGTCCAGTGCACATTGCATTTTCAGTAGTTATTTATTTATCTATTTATTTATTTATTTAGGAAATAATGGATGAGTCAGTGTCAGAGATGGTACTTAAAACCATAAAGTATCCTGAGTTGGAAGGGGCCCACAAGGATCATCAAGCCCAACTCCTGGCCTTGCACAGGACCACTCCAATAGTCACACCCTGTGCCTCAGGGTGTTGTTCAGATGCTTCTTGAACTCTGTCAGGCTTGGTGCTGTGCCCACTTCCCTGGGGAGCCTGCCCCAGTGCCCAACCACCCTCTGGGTGAAGAACCTTTTCTAATATCCAACCCAAACTTCCCCTGACACAGCTTCAGGCCATCCCCTCAGGTCCTGTCACTGGTCACCACAGAGCAGAGATCAGTGCCTGCCCCTCCTCCTCACAAGGAAGTTGCAGACTGCAATGTGATCTCCCTTCAGCCTCTTCTTCTCCAGGCTGAGCAGACCAAGTGACCTCAACCATTGCTCATATGGCTTCACCTCCAGACCCTTCTCCATCTGAGGATGGCTTTTCTTTGGACATTTTATATCTTTCATATATTGAGGCACCCAAAAGTGCAGCAGCACAAATTAGAGCACTTGATGAATTTCATTTCATCTCCCTTCTACCTTGTGATTGTAGTACTTACATAGGATGTGGTCATATGAGATGTATGACAAATTGATTTTTTAATAACCTCATGAGCATGTTTCTGTTGTCTGGTGTAATGAGTTATCTCTAATGACTAAAAGAATATTAGTACTCAAGTTGAATCAATGTTAGAACTTACTTTATCTTGAAATCTAATTTGCTGACATTAGGACAGAAGTCAAATACATGAAAATAACATCATTAATTACTGCAAATATACCTTCTTATAATAAGATTAAATCTTGCTGAATGTAATGGACCCAGATGCAGTTTATTCTGAGTGATCTTTCTCCCAGAAAATAACTGAATGCACTAGTGCTGTATGTCCTGGACAAGTCTGTCCAGGACATACAGCACTAGTCTGTCTGCTCTATAAATACTATTTTATGGCAGGTTTTTGAGATGATAGACTGAAGCTCTTCAAAAGGTAGATTTTGAAATAGTTCAGTTATGCTTTGTTCTGATTTATGTTTTCCTCCACATTCTTTTTGATTGTCAGAAAGCAGTAGTATGGTTGTCCGTAGTTTTTACAGCTTGCCTTGAAAGTGGATTCCATCCAGCTGTTTGTAGTTCACACAGCCAGCTGTTGCAGTCCGGCTGAAAGGTATAACTTGCCATCTGTGACAGCTATGAATTTTGAGAAAGTCTCTTTAATCGTGTTTATGATCTGTAAATGTATCCTATGCATGTTGGAACTTGAAAACTGAGAAAATAATTAGCTATTAAAATTACAGGTTCCATATGAACCTCCTACTCCTTTTTGATAGCTCTCCATAGGTTGTATTGGGCTTTTTTCCAGTTTCTTTTTTTTTTTTTCCCAGCTTTTGGTGCCGTAGAGTGCTGATAGAAACGACTGAGGAGAGAGATACATATAAAATGTATTAGCATCATAAAAGAAGTATTTTTATTTTTTGTATTTGTGGCAGATATTTTTTAAGTGACTCATGACAATATGCAGCAGCTTTCCAGGTGTTTTACCCCTTTCCTGCTACCAGTATGGGAAGTTGCCATTTAACATCATCTGCATGTAAAAGACTGTTCGCAGAGATAAGGTTTCAGACTATTTCTTTGTGGATGAAGAGAATATAACCCCTCTGTGGTATGTCACACTTCAGAATTAAATAGTTCTCATGATTCAGTGTGCGTGTAGAGCTCTGCTTCAGCTCTGTTAGTCCGAGGTGGTTTAATTTCAGCCTTGCTAAACACTGACAGTATTTATGTTCTGGTTATTCTACCAGTGCAGCTGTTGTGGCACATTTTCCTAACTCCAGTGAATAAAATCAGCCAAAGAACACCCACCGTAACTATGGGAAGAGCACGGATGTGTTCAGCAGCCCTCAGAAGGACCTCCAGCTCTGTGATGGGGGATGCAAGGGAACCTTTCTGTCCTCGTGGCAATTCCCTTCCCTTTCCTTGACCTGGCACTGGGGATCTCCTCTGCCCTGTCTGAGAATTTTTACCAACCCATGTACCTGTGTACTTGTTAGTTATCTCAGCAATAAGGCAGTTTCATTCTCTCTTAAGCAAAGCAGTCACATAATGTGTGTTGAGGGGACAGAGCAGTGAGGTGACATGCTTGTAGTAAAGTATTCAGAAAGGGAAATGGAAAAAGCTGAGTGCCACAGAGCAGTAAAAAACACAATAAGATAGTAGGAGGACTGCAGTAGCAGGTTTGGGTGGTTTAAAAGAAAAGAGGAGGGAAAAGAGGAAGGGGTTGGGAAGAGGCCGGGAATATGGAAGGAGAAGTGAAGGGGTCAACACGATCCTTTTCTCATTGTTTTCTTGAGGTTGCCTCTCCAGGAAATAATTTGGACAGGCTGGCATTCCTTTAGGTTACGTTTTCTTACTGGAAACATCAAACACATATCTTTTTTCCGCCCTCATAAAGCTTAATAAGAAAGAAACCCCTGCCACAGACTAGAGGTGCACGCACCATCCTTGCTCATTGATTTGATTAAATACAACAGCTTTTCATTTGTAGTTGGCTTTTGAACTGAAAAGCTGGGAAGGGATGAGTGATTGCTGGGTTGTGACTCATGTTAGCTTCACAGTTCGGGTGTCTCACAGCTCTGCTTCAAGCCCCCAGACTCCTTCACAATTTTGTCAGTTGGCTCAGGTACTTGTAAAAGCCGTGTGTTTTTAGTGATCTGTTTCTCTGTACCCGTATCTGTGCGCTGTCATCTGTAGTTGACTGATTTGTTCACAGCTCAGGATGCTCACTGGCATGAAGGGGCCAAGCTTGGTTGTTCTTTCCTTGTGTCAAGCCCACTGCAGCCTGAGAGAGCTTGGCCTATTCCCAGCGTTTCCTTTAGCTGCCCTCTCCCTCTTTCCTTCTTCAATTTGTAACTCTCTGTACATGTTTCCTTTTACAGTCCTGTCAGTGGGGTTCACTGGCAGGGTTTGATACTAAAGATGTGGTATTTTGGTATAATTTCTGAACTGCATACTTGCTGTGCCAGTTGATGTGTATGTAGAGGAAGACAGCACTTCTGCCTTAGTCCAAGGCAGGTGCACAGAGAGAAATACAGTATAAGACAGTATACCTAGAATTACTTCTCTTTCAAAGGGCACATAAATTTATTGCTTAGCACATCATTAGTACCTCCTTATTAAAGATGAATGGAAAAATGACCAGGTAGAAAATCAAATGTAAAACTCCTTATGTTTTTATAGGAAAGCAAGGTCATTCACATGAAGGAGAGGGCTTTGTGCCCAGAGAGTCTGTGTTCATTTGCTAGTATGACTTAAAGTGTAGAATTATGATGACAATTGTGTGCATAAATTCTGGTTTATGGACAAACTGTGTTCTGTATTGCAGGCAGACTCCAAATGCGATCACTCTAGGGGGGAGAGCAGTAATTGTCTGGCTTCACATTTTCTTCTTGACTAGACTCTGCTGTAATTCCAGCTCCCTACAGGAATGATTCTCCATTTCTTGCTGATAATGCATATGTGTAATCTAAGGGCTGGGTTTGTACCTAAACATCTGAGATGAGCCTAAATAATTCACAGGAATTTAACTGGGAAAGCTCTCTTTATTAAAGCATGTCCCTTTGACTCTCTTAATGGAAGAAAAAGAGTCTGCAAGGGACTTGTCTCTTTTCTTGTCATCTCTGCTCATTGGGAATAATTGATATGTAATTTAAACCCTATAGTAAAGAACTTCTGAAGCTTCTATCTGAAAGGCAGCTATTTGCTGATGTGCAAAGAAAGAAATTGGACTGAGTTTTTAGAAAGTGGATGATAACATTGTGTCCTCTACAGCTGCTGAAAAGGTTTAACTGCAGTCATTGCTGTATGTACATCCCCCTGCTTGGGGATGAACAGAATCCCAGTAAAACATGGACTATGGTATCTATCTGATTATAACTCTGGAAAGACAGAAGACTTAGGTGAAGGAGTGCTTCAGCAGAGTTTTTGCTGCTGTCACTGTTAAGTGGGGCAACTCTGCAGGTGACCTTGTTCCAGTCCTGAAGACAGAGGAGAAGCTGAAATGCCAGAGTCAGCTGGTGGCTTTTCACATGTGACAGTGCAGCCACAAGTTGAATGAACCAACAGCACTGACCTCAAGACCATCAGAAATGGGCTTTGGGGAAGTGAAAGACAGTCCTGGGCAAAGCCAAAATGAATGGCTTGGACAGGCTGCTGACAGAAAGGCTGCAAGATGCTTTTCTCTTTTGCTCTTCTCCCCTCCTCTAGTGAAGAGTGTGTACCGTATTGAGGTAAGGATGAGACATCCATGGGGTGAGGAGATGGGAGACAGTCTGGTACAGAGTCCTCTGCCATTGTGTCTCTCTCCCTCATTGTCCTCCCTTGTGACCAGAGCAGGCAGTGGAATTAGATAAAAGCTTGGCTGCTTGCTTGGATAAATTTTTTGGGTGAGCACCTGAATTTTGGCTAAGAGTTAACTGTAACTGTAGTCTGCTGTAAAGAACAGGATAGCCAAGGATATGAGCAAAAGACCACACACTCCCAATCCTTTTAACATTTTGGAGTTTTTTGCATCCTGGATTCTTTGCTTAGGTTAGGTTGGTTGGGATTTTTTTGTATATCAAAAAATAACACTAAGGAAAAACAGATATCTCAGAATGTGCCCAACATTTTAACTCAGTTATTAACCACTTATACTCAATTCCCTCCCCCCCCATTTTGCAGAATGACAGAATTCTTTCACTCTTGGGTCACCAAGGTCATCATGGCTCAGAAGTTTTCTAGCACTCTTTGTCTACCACTTATTTGATAGGAATTGTTATTATTTCCTTCTTCTTCACTTCCGTAGGACAAAATAAAGCTTAAATTTAACTTCTTTGCTGCAGCCTCATCAAACTGGGTTCCTAATTCTGTTTCTATTGACTAATGGGTAAATGAAATTTCCCTTTCTCTTTCTTAGTAAGCTTTCCATGTTCTGAATAGACCTCTCAGCTGTGCATATATCATCTCTCCTTTCTAAATTTGTTGTGTTATTGTAGCCCCACATTCACTGGCATTACTCAGCATGGAGTTAATTTAAAGAAAGAAAGACTTACTTTAGGAAAAATAAATGAAAATATGAATTTCTAAATGCATTAAGAAAAGCAAAACATGAATACTAGAAAACGAATAATAAATTAATTAATTATGAAAGGTCAGGGCAAAAGCAATATAGAGAGACTCGTACAATAAATAAGTGTAAGCTTAGTTGCACTGCTGAATTGATTTTCACATCTATGGATTTTTAAGTAAAATATTTACTGATATTTGGAGGCATGAATGCCTAGGGAGGCACTTCAGCTCCAGGAATTGGGAAGCTGAGCTATCAGTCTGCAGCCATGGCTTATGTTGGCTAGTGAGCAGCCTGTCAGAACAAGAAGCCCTCCACCTTTTGGTTGCTAAAGAGAAAATGAAAAACAATTTGTCACACATTTCCCTTAAACTTTAAAAAATAGTCTAACCTGATACATTGATTTATGTTTGAATAAATGAGTGAACTCTGTACATGTGTCATCAGCTGAGATTGCTGTGCCACACTGCCATTTTCCATTTTGGGAAGATTATCATCTCGGCATTCAAATTCAATATTCAATTTAGTCCCAGTCTGGCCAATAAGATCTGTCTGTGTGGAACATCTGCCAAGCCAGTTAACCCTTCTTCTGTTTTTGTGCATTAAAAAGGCATAATCGCCGAGAATCACTTCCCATTTGTCTTTATTGTAGTTCACTTTAATTCATTTCTGTCCTTTCCTTCAATCTGTCAGTTTTATTACTAGATTGAATGTTAAGCCTAAGCTCCTTGGCAATATCCCAATTTTAAAAGTACATTTTTATGAGATGGGTGTAATTTTTAAAATAAATTATGAGAAAAGCCAAAAACTTTTTTCTTTAAAAAAAAAAAAATCTGTTTTTTTTCTTTGTATCTATGACTCGTGAAAGTTTAGAATTGAGAAATAAATTTGTTTTAATCCCTTTAAAAGTTTGTAGCTCAGATAGACTCATTAAACAGTAACATACGGTGTGTTAGCACAGAGTAGTATTTTTGAGTATGGCATTTTGAAATATGTATTGCTAGAGGATTATTTCTCAATTTGTTCAGCTTAACCTCTCCGTAATTTCCATGAACATAATTTATGTATATCTAGTTTGAATTATTAATGAAGCTGAGCCCAGCCTTTCCTTATTGGAATAAAGGACCAAGAAGGACTGAGAGAATGCTTGTTCAGCATAGAGTTCCCTGGCACAGGACAGGTTTCGTTTTGCTGGTATTTCACCTCTGAGTGCAGTGCAGAGGAGAGAGAGAGAGAGACTCAGCTTCCAGGGCTCATTGCTGTGGGTTTATGTCACCCCCTGAATATAGAACAGAATTCTGCCAAGCGACACAGTAATTCCTATGTGAAAATAGATGCTGTGCTGTGCTTTCAGGCCAGCAGCTGCCTGCTTTGATATATGGGCTTCAGCAGGGAGGCAGTCACATGACCTTGATATAAAACTGTCCAATTCCTTGAAAAAGTTCTCTGTATTTCAGTGGGTGTCAGCAAATGAAGCCAAGCAGCTTTCCTTCATGAAAAGAGCAGAGAACAGTCTGTGATACCATTTTGGTGTGGATTAGACTCAGAATTGTTTGGGGGGGTTTTAAGCTGCTGGACTTTCAAAACTGCTAGAGATGACTTGCCTATGCTCAAAGCAAATGTGTTCTCTTTCTGTGAGTCTTTTGCAGTGGTGAATTGCAGAGGGTGTTTGCCCTGCAGTTGTAGCTGCTCCTGGTTGACTGAGAACGTGTCATGGTGAGGTGGTGGTCTGGTCTTTGTGCTGTGCTGTCTCATGCTCGAGCTTCAGCTGTACTGGGGACAGGATGGGTGAAAGACTCTCACTTCCCAGACTTCTGGCATTGAGGGGAAAACGTGCTCTGCTGTTCTTTGCTTCAAAAAGGTACAAGAAGTGTGAGGAGCCAGAGAAGACTGCTTAGAAGTCTAAATTTGTCATAGAAATAAGTTGAATAACAAAATGACACAAGTTGTATAGTGTTATAATAACACTATAACAGAATGCAAAATAATGAGACTTGGTAGAGAAGGCAATCTGCAGTTTCTCTTCATCTTGTTCTGTAAAATGTAGAGAATCAATATGCAAGTCACTTGAAACCCAAATTCCCAAATGCTGAAAATTCCCGTGGTACTTTGGTTGTGGAATTGACAGCTATAGGATGATATCAACAACAAATGATGCAAAGATATTTTTGGGTTGCTCTGTGAAAAGACTACCCACTAGTCAAATATGATAGCCATTAAAAAAAACTCACTTGCTGTGATTTAATCTGACCTTTGTCTCTAGAGCATCAGCTGACATTTTTAAATTGACTTTCATGGCTGTGTTTTGCTTATTGGGCTTCCTTTGAATGTGTCTGTTTTTCACATATTGTCAAAGGCAAGATACTGACGTGGGGGGCAGATAACATTGGATCTAGTGTGGCAGTTCTGCTGTAAGAGCATCCTAGAAATTATGGTGCTGAACTTGGAATAAGAAATACGATTGGCAGTTTACCCCATGTTTTCACACTGCCATATGGCCTCTCTTCCATGGCCTGGTAGCTGCTGATCCTGCTTGGATTTGCCCATGTGGGGTAGTGTCAGACTACTTCAGTCTCTGATCTTGGCTAAGTCCTGTGCTGCTGACAGTAATAAGGGAAAGCCTCTTGTCTTCTTGGGCACCAGTAATTGCTGTTAGGGGCAAACTAGAGCAGGGCTGTTTCCATGAACCTTCTCAGGAGCAGCAGTGGTGCAGCTTCTGAGACACAGTTACCTAACACAGGGAGATGCCATGGCCACAGAGGTGCTGCCAGCCTGCAGCATCACTGTTCTTTAGCCAGGGAGAAAGGAAGGTGACATTCCTAGCAGAATTCTCATGCTGGCTATGAAACAATGCTTTCACTGTATCATGCCCTTGCCTCGTGATGTCCTCTTGGATTTATAAAAATGGTCCTGTGTGTATATTTTAAAATAACACTAATTAAGAGGGATCTTAATGGAACAAGGGAGAATAAATATCCTCTGAATACCTTTGTGAGAAAGTACGGCCCAGAGGTTTTACTACTAAAGTTTAGTGGAAAAGAATACTGAGCAAAGCATTGTCATTTTTTAGGGTCTCTCTTGCTCTTCTCCCTATTGAAATGAAAACAGTACAGGTTTAATGATCTTTTTGTTCTTGCTCTTCATTTCTTTTGGATTTTTTTTATATAATACAGTAACTATGGGTTGCTCCACAAGGGGAGGTGAGCAGGGAGCTTTAATTTTAGTGACAGGATTAGTGTAAATTACATGTTTGAGAGACAGAACTAAGGATGTACTAGCAGGGTGTCAAATGAGCTGTATCTGCAGATACTGAACCCATGGTGAACTCATATGGGATTGCAAGAATTTTATCCTCACAGAAGAGCCAGAAATCGATCATTTTATAAAAGGAAGAATGACATTAAAGTGACTAGTAAAAATAATCTTAGTATTCTTGTACTGGAGCCATCAGTTTTTTAAGTCCTTCCAAAGCTGGTGCACATCACTTCCATCACATAACTAACTTTTAATCAGTTAGTGTCAAAAATGGCCAATTGTAAAAGCAGCTTTGGCTGCAAGAATTCAGGGAGACTGGCAAAGTTATTTTTTTGCTCTTGTCTTCCATTCTTTCTTATATAGGCAGAGGGTGAAAAATCAAGATTACTTTTCCTTCTGAAGACCAAATGTCATGACATAAGTTTTGACAAGACATTAACTTTTGACAAACTAAGACTCTGATGACTCTGGTGTTGCTTGCTTTGAAGATGCTGGAATCTTTTGACTTTCTCCTTGGCTGAGGAGAAAATGAGGAGCTGTTAGAAAAGGGAACTTTCCTCAGCACATCTGCAATGAATTAGTTAAGCAGATGTTAACAAAAGGAATTAATGGTTAGACATTGAAATGTTCTTAGCCCTATGGTTAAGAATTTCATTGACCTTTGAAATGGCAGTCTCCTGTCATCCGTGTGAATCTACTGCAATGGAAAGTGTAATCTCAGTTTTTAATTATGTGCACATATATTGCTTGTGCATGTATGAAACAGATGCAGAGATAGATTAATTTTTTGTTGTTTTTCTTTCTTGACAAAGCATATGGCTTACTCATTATATATGTATAAGCCTGTGTGGACAGAGGGGTGAAAGAGGACACAGAAAAGGACACCAGCTGCTTGGGTTTCCTTGATCTGTTTTTGGACTATCCTGTTGTAGCAATGTTTCAGGTTTAATCTGCAGACATTTCTGCAGTGTCTTAAATTTTATGGAAAAGATTGCAGATGTAGACTTCAACCATCATAAGGGCTTTTAATCCAGTAATGCAAAATGAGGACTAGTAATAAGCCAACTGAATGGTTAGTTGGTCCTCCTCTAGGCCTTGAAGACTTAAAACTATCTACATGCTACTTACAGGTGTGCATTTTTTTTTTCTTTTAATACAGTCTAATTATGCACACACAAATTGTTCATTATCAATATATGTCTTGGCTAGATGCTGTTTCCAGAGCATTTTTATAGGGATAGACATCTGGCTGAGAGTATGGTAGTAAAGGGAAATGTATGTCTAAGTAATGCCTTACAATCCAAGAAAAGAATATTATGGTGAAGAAATACCACCATGATGCTTTCTTTTACACTTGAGACACAAGAAAAAGGGAACTGCTCATCTGAGATAAAAAAAATTTTGTGCTGCAGGTCATAGTTTTAAATCCAACTCAGATTGTTAGCAACCAATCTGTTGCCATCTAATTTATATCTTCCTCTGTGTATAAAGACTTGGTGGGGGTGGGGGGTCAGCCCAACTGTCAATGAAAAACAGGATATGGACAACTTTGCTTTCATTGTATGGAATTACTGAGCAAGTTTGGACCTAGAGGCTGTGTAGATGACAGATCATCTTGAAGAACTTTGCTGCAGATTAGAAGTGAATGAATTGATTCTGTTTCATTTTTAATATAGCAAAATAAAGTAAACCTATGCAGAGACTAGTAGATTTCAGGTAGTTGGCATGTGGTTTTTGACAATTAAGTAGCAATGACTGTCCTGAGTAAATCTTTTCCTAGTGATCACTATAATCATACTTTGATTTTCATTGGTGTAGAACCATTGAGTTCCAGGTAGGTCCTTACTATACAAATACAAAATCAGGAAATTAGCAAGACTGATTTTTGTAGTGGTTTTCATCAGCATATCAAGAAGTGTTTTTAAAAAAAAGCTAAATGCTCTTAGACCAATTTTATTAAACCAAATAATTATTATTTATTATTGGAGAAACCCAATTGCAGGCAATGAGATCACTCCTTGCAGGTCCTCCAGCAGACCAGCATCACACTGAGGAGGCAATCTAGGTCTTGAAGGTCACACTGTTCTCTTGTTCCTGCATCTGCATCCTGCATCAGGCCTGTTTTACCAAGGACCTGATTGTCTTCAGTTTGTTTTGATTTCATATGAAGTTCTGAATGCCCAACGCTACCAGTATTTTACTACCAGCATTTTATTACCAGACATGGAAGGCTGTGTTCCCTTTAAAAGCTGTTGTGGTTTTTTTTTCTGTAAATGATTGAATGTTGAAAGTGTTCATACCAGAGAAGGATGGGATTTATATGCATGTGCTGTAATTCCTATTGTGAGAGGTAGAAAGGCATTGTGTGAAGTGGTGATGACTCCTGATCCCTTGTCCAGAAGCGAGGTGATAGTTCTCATCAAATCTATACTGTGAAATTGAATATTTTAATAGATACAGTACTAGCATTGTGCATAACCTGAGATTTATAGGTGCTAATAACATGAAAAGCTCAGCTGCTATACTCTCTCTGTCTTCTTGTACATTTACAGTGTTGTACATTTAAGTCATTCACTAAGTGAGAAAAAAGTTAATGTAATTTGTCTGAAAGCGATTTCTGATGCTTGTAAGGGAACAAGAGACTTGCTCTTTCTGGTTTCCCTTCATTGATTGATTCTTCATGTAGATGTCAGGTTGTTACTAGAAATTCATTTGGGACTAGAAAAAGTTTGGAAGGATTTTGTGAATAGCTATGTACAACATCTTCATTCTTCTATTTTGCTGGCAGGAAAAAAAAAAAAGAGAGAATGTGTTTTTAAGGTCTTTCTGGGGCTGTTTTGCACATCTTTGCCCATAGAAAGAGATATAGGTTTGGGCATGGTCACCTAGAGCATGGTCAAAGACCTTCTACTTCTATATTGGCTGCTTGTACAGTCCACAGGGAAGATCTAAAATTAGGAAACTGCAAATAAGGTTCTCTCAAATCTTGTACCAATCTTAGCACCTCTGGGCAGGGGCTAGCATTTAGGGCCAGAAATCCAAACTATTGATGTGAGTATCTATTTTAATTTGATTCCCTGAATATTCTAAACAGCCACATTGGGAATGGAAGGGTATCAGCTGCCCTGAGAGGGAGAAGTTACACAAGTGAAAATGACGGGCTGGGGTGAAGATATAAACTAAAACACAGGCTAAGCAGTTTAGAGACTTGTCCTTGTGTGTAGCAGAATATGTTTCTACATTACTTACAGTAGCTTTTAATGCTCTTACAGGGCCTAAAGGGATCAGATATTAGGTTCTGTTCTTCCAGTTACACTTTCTAAGTGGAACAGTTGCTGTCCTCTGTCAGTTGCATAGTGTAAAGTTCATTCATTCTGCGTTCTTGCTGCAAAGCTCCAAACTGTAGGAAATGTGTGGTCACTTTCTATTATATTTAACCAGGGTATAGCCACCTGACAATGTATTTAACACATCTGAGCTAATACTTGGCAATGCTTCATACTTCAAAAGTGCTTGAAATTCTGGGAGTGCAGCTAAGCACCCATATCACAGCAAAGCCAGGCTGTGTAGATCAGCAATTCTGTACTCGTTTTGCTGTCTCTGTATTTGAAACGTTTGGGTTTAGCTGCTTTTGCTTTTGTCTTGCTGTTAATTGTTGTACTATAAAGGTAATATGTGACTTTTCCCTTTTGATAGGTGTCAGAAACATGCTAAGTAGAGATTAGGTCAAAATCTTGGAGCACATTATTGAATTTCTGTCTTGGGCTTTTTTGCCAAAAATCTGCCAAGGGGCAAGGTCATTCCACTCTCTAAAACCTGAAGAAAATAGATAGCTACATTTTATGAAGCTGGGTGCATAAAAGTGATTTTCTTTTCTTTTTTTATGGCTCCCCAAAAATGTTTTGCTAAAGTGGTGAGCAGGAGTTAATCTATTTCTTGAAAACCAGCTGTTCAGCTAATGGTGGGAACCAAGTGTGTGTCTCAGAGGTGGGGCAGTGGCATGGCTTGGATCCTGCTGCCGGTGGTACGGTGGGGTCCTTGTTCCTCTTACCATCTCTTCCTTCTGCTCTGAATTTTGTGTTACCTATCTTTATTATGAAACATTTTTAAGGAAGAGGACAGAGAAGCCTGACTTCCATCCCTCCTTTCTGTGATTCTGTTAAGTCAGCAGAAGGCATAACATTGATTTCCCTTTAGCCAGAGTTTTATCTTTTCTATTTAAGAAAACCATTTATGCTTAGAATCTTTTTACCACTTAATTTTCCTATTATAGTCACATCTAAATGTTTTACCTGTAGTTTTGTTACTGTTCAGGAAACAATGTGCCAGTTTATTTTTCTTTATGAGGAAATAAAGATAGATATGGATGAAATGTTTTGAAGTCTTTGTCATGCGTGTAGTTTATTTTCTAGACCTAGACATTTCAGATACATATGACAGACTTTCACACACGTGCATGTATATGTATATTGACATCAAAACTGCTAGTTCAGAAATAAGTTTAGAAAAGTGGATTTGAATGTACTTCCTTCCTAAAATTAACTTCTGCCAGCTTTCTCCTGCACAGAGCACATCTGATCTCTGGTGTCAGACAAGCCTTAATTTAATCTGAAAGTTGAACCTAACACTGTTTGGAAAGTGATTTTAAAACTGTATTTAGTAAGGACACTAGTCTTTTTTCTAACAGAAGTGTTCATTAAGACTTTTTGCCAACAGAATCAGTGAAATGACTGCATTAATGTTAAATGGCAGCCATTGCTACTTTTATTAAAGAAATATTTAAGCTTCTTGAAACATCTTAAACGTGGGTGTTGGACTAGATGATCTTAAAAAGTCCCTTCCAACACAACCCATTCTGTGATTTTATGATTTCACCACCTTACAAAGACTGTTAGAAAACTAACTAAGAAACTTTCCTCCCCTAGAAACTTTCCTGAAATCCATGAAGGAAATAACATTTGAAAAATTTTGCTGCAGCATAGAAATCACCATGTACTGCTTGTCACTAAGAAAGGATTCATTTAGCCAGAAATTAATCCTGAGCTGCCTCCTTATAAATATACTTGGACAGATCTAATTCTTGTGAAACACAAAGCAAGTGATGCATAAACAAAGAATCTCAGCACATTTAATTTACGATTGCTAACCCTGATTCATTTCTGACCTCTGTGTTCCTTCAATATTTTATGTGGTGTCAGCTGTTCAATTTGAAGTCTTAGTGGCCATTTTCAGTTTCCACCATTTTGCAGAGGTTACAGAAAAGTAACTGGTGGTTCAGTTTAACCTTGACTCTACACCTGCTGGCATGTGCATGGCTTAGCATATGCACAAAAATATTCTGCATGGGTTGAGAATGAATGGAGAAATCTTTACAGTGACTTTGGAAAACAGCATAGAAAATGTTTCGTTCAGAGGGGCAAGGCAGAAGCAACATTAGTACTGCACAAAAATGTGACATAGTGTTCAGCACGTTGTCTTCCTTAAGGATTTTTCAACCTCAGGCAAGCTATGCTGCCCAGTACAGTTGAATAAAAGGCGTCCAAATTGGTGTTGGTTGGCGCCACTGTGTCCACTGACAGCCAAAGCCCTCCTAGCCCATGTCTAGAGCCAGTTTTACTTTACAGCTGCCTCCTTTGAGCCCCATGTACCCAATTCCAGAGACAACTTGCCTAGACTGTGCTGTCATTGTACAAGCAGTGTGCTGTAAAGTGTCTTGGATTTTCTTCTGCATAGAGTGAGTGGGGAGGAACGAGGAATAAAGAGAAGGTGCCAGTGCTTGACAGAATGGTCAACCACGTATGTGCCTGTCCACATCTGTGCTTTGGTTTTGTACAGCTTTGAGAGGGTAGATTAAATGTTTGAGGCAGTCAACATGCTTATAGATGCTTTGCAAGTTCAAAGTTCATCTAGTTCTACAGGTCAAAGAAGGCAGTACATCTAGCTCAGGTTGTGAACTGACTGTCCGAGGTCATATGACATGTCAGGAGACAAATGACAAGCTGAGGGTGAGAGTGCCGCCTGCCTGTCGTAATTGCTATATAGCCTCTGCCATGACATTTGGGTTGCATTTCTTCGCTGCAATTACGCTGCTCTTTTTGTGACGCTTAAAACTGGGCAGAGCTAGAATGGCAACATGACTAAGAAAGCCCTCGGGCCTGAGTGGATGGCAAGTGGAACATGAGTCAGCAGTGCCCTGGCAGCCAGGAGGGCCAAGTGTGCCCTGGGGTACATCAGGCACAGCATTGCCAGCCAGGCAAGGGAGGGGATTGTCCTGCTGTGCTCTGCTCTGCTGTGCACTGGGGCAGCCTCACCTCCAGTACTAGGGGCTGTTTTAGATGCCTTTATGTAAAAAGAACTTCAGAGTATTTAGGGTGTGTCCAGAGGAGGACAGCGGAGATGGTGAAAGGTCTCAAGGGCAAGGCTTAGGAGAAGCAGCTGATATCAGTTGGTTTGTTCACCTTGGAGTAGAGAAGGCTGAGGGGTGACCTCATCACAGTCTACACCTTCTTTTGGGAGGCAGCAGAAGGGGAGAAGGAAAATTATTTCAGGGAAAAAAAGTAAAGCTTTTTTTTTTATTTGTAGTTTTGAAAACCAGCAGGCTGTGCTAACAGATCTTTTTTTGTTTTTCCTCAAGAGACCATGCAGTCTTGTCATTTTCACTTTTTGTATCAGCAAGGAAAGGACCTGCAGCATGGGAAATGCTGTTCTTATTTGTGATTCTTAAACTTTCATTTGAGTAATGAAGAGAGTCTGCCAAAGTGGTCATTAAGATGTGTTCCAGGTCTTGCTTAGTAACCATTTTTTCCTTTGAAATTTGAAAGCAGAGACTTCTGTGTTATACTTAAATCATTAATACCAACTGAGTATTAATGCTTCCTCCCCTACCTCCCCACCTCATAAGAGATGTGTGGGTCTGGTTCAGCTTTCCTATTTTAGGACTGTTTTGTGTTATATAAAAATACTACAGCATTGTCAGGATTAAATATTGTCTGTCTGCACTTTTTCCCCATCCAGCTGGAATCTGAGTTCTTTTTTTTTTTAGGTTTGGTTTCTAAAATATTCCCAGACTAGGACAAAATGGGGAACTGCTATAGCTAAGACTAAACAGCTTTTTTGCAACTGGGGAGTAGGTTTAAAAGCAACATAGTGCATTCATTCATTCATTCATTCATTCATTCATTCATTCATTCATTCATTCATTCATTCAATCAGATCATTTCACCTTTCTAAACTGAAACTGTGGCTTAGTAGTTCTAGAACTGAAGTCACATATTTGCAAGAACCCAAGCAATAAGAACTGTCTAGAACTGTACTGCTGCTTTTTAAAAAACTACAACAGCAAGTGAATGTAATTTCAAAATAGCAAATTAAAAATGTAATTATAACGCAACAAAGCCATTATTAGAGACTGGTCTAGTTCTTGTCAGCCTCATTCCTGAAGAGGAGTCTTGATGATAAAGTTTAATTGTGATAATAAAGTATACAATTCCCATGGCTAGGGCCATGTAACTAACTTTCCCTTTGAAGGCAGGAAGTCAAGATCCCACTTATCTTGGAGTGCTGTGAAGGGACATGATTAGCCATCCCTGTATTGTCTTAATTCACGTTCTGTCAATTCAGCCCCTGAAAGAGTGTTGTCCATTCAACAGAGGTACCTTTCTAGACATGAATGGTTTAACAGCTTCCATATGATCCATTATTCATGCCTTCAGTGTATCTGCAGGAAATTTCAGACCTGAGGATCTGTTGGCGAAACTCTAAGGCGAGTGCTCCTTTAGCACTCTTGACCATTCCCTTGGCCAGGATTGTCACTTTGGGCTATTGCAGAATTCCCAGTTGTCCACCTCTGGCGTAAAAAAACCCCAAAAGATAATAAGCCAATGACATCATGGTGCATTCCTTCCACCTTTTTTTCTGGTGTTTTCTGCTCTGTGGAAGGTCTAGAGCCAGTTCAGCTTTTTATTCAGGGGGGTGTGTAAACCTCATCTGTGTGGGATGGCTCTGGAGCCTTGTCACAACATACGATGGATGGTCATCTCTTGCTGTTTTGGTCAATGCCAATGTTTTGGCAAGCAACTGGCATTCCTGCCATGGTATTTCTGCTTCTCACTGTTCCCTCTTCTCCTCTGGAAATAAAAGGTAGGCTCTTCTTTGTGGTGCATACGTGGCTTCTCTTAGTGAAGGTACAAGAGCAGTAACAGCTGGCATATGAGAGGCAGAAGTCACTGTATCTTCTGCCCTCCTGTCATACAAGGTACTGCTGTAATTTTCTGGTATTTGTTGGCTCCTATTACAACTTGAATTTTTACTATTATGATGACAGAGCTAAAGGTACCACTCAGTGCTGGGAATGACCCATGAAATATATGGAATAGAGAGCTTGTGAACTCATACACACTGTCAGATACTTGAATATAATTATAAACAAATAAACCCACTGATAAAACAGGATAAGTTTTCAGAGCAAGAGGAAAATGAGTACCCTATGGTGGCAGGCAATACTTTGCTGCATATTCAAAACAGGCTCCATCTGTAGCTTTGGAAAGTGAGAACAGTACTGCATATTTTCCATGTTTAAGTATAGAAATGATAGTGACAATGATAGTGACAATGATGATTTGTGGCATTCTTTGTACCCATACATTTATCATTCATCTAAATATGCATGCTTATGGTCTGCTTAAAAGCAAACTGAACTTACCAGTGACTTTTTGATTACTTCAGAGCTCTGTGAAAATTGCATCAATCCAATGTATTAATCTGCCTGTTTCAGTAAGCTGCTGTCAGAATTAGTCAAGTTCATGAAGTTGTGGAGCTGCTCGCCAAGTTTGAAATATAATTGAATGTATGGGGTCTTGTCACTGTAGGACAGCAAATGCCCCACCATGGTTATGTATGATCCAAAGGATCTCAAGGCAAATGACTGGCTAGGAACTTATGCTGCCTGAGAAGGAATCAAATGTGTGCTGCCTCTCACCTGTTTTTTTGACTGCCTAAGTGGGAATTAGCGTGGAAATGAAAGGAGATCATCAGATTCAAGATGAAATTCCCTCAGGAATTTCTGTGTGAAGCAGTGTGAAACACCAGGAACCAGGTTCCAGGAGTCAGCAGAACTGCTGAGAGCTTGGATGTGTGAAACAGGGGAGTCAAAGGGCTAGATTTACATGGCTGCTGTATGTGAGTGGCTATTGGGATTTGGGACAGAGAATATGTGGGTATTTTGTTTGAATTACAAGTGTTGCAGACACACATCCATCTAATACATATATCTAATATTTCTTATGTTGGCTTGAAGTGAGAAGGATCATGGTTTTTGCACAAAATTGAGGCTTAAGGCAGTTAGGATTAGAGACATGATGGCTTCTGTCAGCTCTTCTGTTTCCTGAAACAAGAGCTGGCTTTTCATTGAGTTAGTTTTGCACTCTGCAAATCTGAGCTCAGTTAATATATGCCTGCAGGCATACACAGGCTTTTGAGATGCTTCTGCAGATTCCAGTTAAAAAAAAATAAAAAAAATCAACCCTTGAATGGAAAATGTCCAAAATGAAGATATTTCAGCCTGCAAGCAAATTTTATGCAAATTAGTCAGTAGGCATGAATGACTGTCTTGCACTGTTGGTGGTCTTGGCAAGCCAGGAATTACATTGGGAATGGCTGTTGTCCCACGTCTGACGACATGGGCGGAACATCCCCCCTCCTGGTTGCTGCCCTGACTTTGGCCCATATATAGAAGCTCTTGCAATCAGATGGGAGCTTGGCTGATGTTTTTAGTAGGTCTGGGACAGGGCAGCTCCATCCCTTACCATATGAGCAGCTCAGCAGACATGCATGAGCTGCCTAATGACACACTGCTGCAAAGGCTCAGTTACGGTGCTTGTTTGGCAAGGAAGATATAATTAATAATGTCATTGCATAAAAGTCAGCTGTTCAGTACTCATGCTAGCTGCCAAATGTTACACGATGCAGATTCAGAAATATTTTATCCATCTGCCAGTGCTTTCAAATCATTCTGGCAAGGTTTGTATTTCTATTTTAAACTGTGTAAAGGGAAATTGCTCTCATTCTCTCAGTGCTAAGGATGGTGCAAGCCTTACCCTACCTACTTTTAGAGAAATAGACCGGGGGAAGAAAAGTGTTAGAGGTCATCACAGAGGTACCATTTAGTGTTTAAAATGTTCTGGACATATGCCAGTGTGATTCTGATAGCATTTTTTTGAGAGGAGGAAAGAAATCGTGCATCTCAGGATCAAATAATGTGTGCATTCAGGAAATGTTCCACAAAAAAATTGTGAAGTAAATTTATCACTTCATATTGATAAACTGTAGGAAATTTTCAGTTTACACCTTTCATTCAGTGTCATTTTCTATTAAGTACTGCTACTTTGCTATACTAGGTATGGAAATTTTATTTATGTGACTTTGATTATTTTTCTTTATTTGCAAAAACCCACAGAGACTTTCATCTATGTTTCCCCTTTTTCTTCTCACACATGCTGAATGATTACAACTTACAATGTTCTCTTGGTTAATAATGGCATAATGGAACATTCAGTTGGAGATTTGCCTCTTCTTCTCCTTCTGTTTCTGACCATACCTGTAATCTCAGCTTTTAAACTGCTCCTTATGGCCATAGCTGTCCTTTAATGTCAGACATGTAAGTTAAGCGAGATCCCTTAACTAGTAAAATTATACATAAAACAATGAATAAAGATCTCATTTTTTAGGCAAAAAATTACTTATTTCATTACTTTTGTTCTCTCAGTGCTGTTCCAGCAGTGAGAGAGGAGCCTAACAGACCACAGTGTCTAAAGAACCAGCCTGGACTCATGTCTTTGCTGTTACTCCCAGGTTGCTGCTTCTTATGGAAATATTTTTCCTCGTTTGTTATAGCAGGGTGAATTTGCATGTGATACTCATTTCATGCTGCTATTTTGACCATGGCATGAAGAGATATTGTTCTATTGCAACTGCAGTGTGAATCCTTACAGCATCTGCTCTGTTATCTGTGTGCTCTCCAGCACATCTCCTACTGGAGATGGGCTTTTTCTAAAATAAAGAGGAAAGTGAAAGTAGTTTTTATTTTTGAAAAGGCAAAGGACTTGAATAAGTGCAGCATAAATAATTACTAGAATTCCTTTATGCTTTGCCAAGAGAGTTCTCTCTGAGTTTTTCTATTTGTTAATTAGAATTCTAAGCTAGAGAAGAAAAAAAAGATACCCTTTAATTTAACTCTATTTAACTTCTTTTGAAAAACTAACCCCATTCCAAATCTTTGCAACATATTTCATGGCTATAATATCTGAAAATACAAGTTAAATAAAAACATACAAGGAATAGATACTTGCTGTCAATTTCTGTAAAGAAGGCAAGGGAAAAAACTGGTGGAAGACTTAGCAGGTGGTAGCAAAGCTGACTGAAAGACTAAACCAGTTTTTGAAAACCTAAACCAGCAGTAGCTTTCATTTCAGATTATTCCTTTGGTTCTTCTCAACACCTTTTTTATTTAGTATTGAAAAACTGGCAGCTGAAAAAGCAGGCAGACTTTCCTTCTATTCTTGAGCACATAGAGAATGAGATATTAGCATATAAGAGTGACTTTCTACATTTTTTACAGAGTCTGGTCATGAGAAATATTAAATTCTTTAACTACAGGTAGCACTGCCACCGTTAAATAAATCCATTTAAAATGAAAACTATGATGATTTCTTGATAAGAAACCATCCCTGTTTCTTATTCATACAGCACACTAAAGATAGTACTGTATAACTAACAGTGTATAATTTTGAAATGTTCTAGTGTGGCTTTTGATTGAGTGCCAATTTCTGCCAAAATTCAGTTACCAGCAAAAGATGACTTAATGTATAGAAACAGATTCTCCTCTGGACTGATGAAAAATTGCATTAATTACCTATAGAAAGAAGCAGAGTAAAGGGTACAGAAACAGTGCAGGTTAAAATGCACGACTTATTCAAAGGTTCTTTCAGTTTAAATGATGATGGAAGCTGATGTTTTAAATATCTGTGACCTAAATCAATCTGCATTTACCCTGACCCATTAGAGAAGCATTTTTGAGACCAGAGCTCACTTCCAAAGGTTCCTGCTAGAAGTAGCAAAATGTTCCTTTTCTACATCTGGGGAGAGTGATGAGATCTTTCTCCAGCTGTCATTGCTGCAGTGCATGGCTGTTCTTAGTCTTATGTTCAGAGTAGACAGAGCTGGATTTCATGTCTGGAGTGCAGATCTGTGAGTCTTTTTAACAGATATTGTCCTGTGCTCTTGTTTTCATTTGATTCCCAGTTTACAGGCTCTTTCAAACTGTTGAGCACACTGATCCTCATTCACCTTTCTCCTAAAGCAGATGGACAGACAAGAGTTGTGCCTCTTGCAGGTGGCTCAACTGCCTTGGAAATGCAAGGCAGATGTGAAGCCAGGGTGCTACTAAGCCATGCAAGAGCATGCTAATCCATGGGAGATTATGTTAGTTGTTGCTACAGGGATCACTTTTTTTTATTGAACTCTGCAAATGGAAACAGTGAACTTAAATAACAGGTGGTTTGAGAAAAAATGCTCGGACTCTACATAGGAGTAGAGAGCTATTCACAATCTAGCACCATTTTCTTTTATTTTATTGCCTTCCATTTTGTAGCTAAGAAGTGTGTTCAAGTGTAACCTAATTTCTATAGAAAAGCATGAGTTAGGAACTCGTGAGGGCAAGGCACAGGGCTCAAGCCTCAGTCAGGCATGCACTGGGAGCAGCAAAGCAATCACTGCACAGGGTTCTGTATTCTTGTAGTGTGTCTGAGGTCTGGAGAAACATGTCAGCACATATGATGACAGATTGGGAGCTTGATTGGTCTTTCCTGACTTTAGGGTCTTGCTAGATGGATTTCACAATTACATCAATAACAGAAGGCCACTTTAGCTTCTCTTTGATGTATGTGGTAAAAAAGATGGAAGCATATAGGAAGATAGGTGAGCAAGGATTGGATTTGGGTACTCTAGCTAAAGCAAAAGCTATTTTAACTTGTAGATTGGGAAGTATTTTTTGAAAGCTTTTTGGATAGAGACTGGGAAGGTCAAAATCCCATGGCTGTCTCTCTGCTGGGAGATTGTTTTAGTCAATGTTTTCATGTAACCCATGTTTGTATTGAAATCTATAGCACAGCCTGCAGTTTAGGATTACCTATATTTGCCAGTCAGATACCTTGTGTGAGGCAAGTCAGAGATATCATATAAGAGAATTACCCCAGAATGATTTTATCATGACAAGCATCATAATGCAGGCAGATTACTCTGCACAGATTTACAGTCAGCAACTAGAGTTTTATTATAAATTGTACAGACCTGGTAAAGAAAACTCAGGATTCACATGTGATAACAGGATATCTTGACTCTGTAAGAAGGAAGCCAGTCCTAGCAAATGTATTCAATGACACATCCCTCTGATATAAGTAGAATTGCTTTTTTCTGTTTGTTTAAATGCTGCCACTCTTATAGATTTGGAAATTTTGTTTATGTGTTGCTTATGCTTTCACATGTGGCTCCTGTCAACTCTTCTTTCCATCTTCTGCCTTCCTATTTTTCACAGCCAGACTGTGAACTCTTCACGGGCTGCATAAACTATTAAAGCAGTGGCATGTGAGTGACAGACCTATCTCGGTGTGCTCTTGCAGGAAGAACAAGTCGCTTAGGGCCTTTTTGGTAGCTCTTACTGTTTATCTCAAAATATATCATCTCATCAGTTTTGGCTACAGAGAGGCCCAGTTTAGTTTCAGGTGAGTTCCTTCTGCATTAACCAAATTATAAGCATGATGTGGAGATGGTTTTCATGGGCTGACAGGAAACTCTTGAAGACAGAGGAAGATGCAAAATGAGGAGGAACAACCCCATGCACCAGTATGTGCTGGGGTCATCTGGCTAGAAAGCAGCTTGGTGGAAAAGGACCTGAGAATTCTGGTGGATACCAGGGTTAGACAGGAGACAGCAATGTGTCCTTGCTGCAAAGAAGACAAACAGTGTCCTGGGCTGCATTAGGAGTGTTCCAAACAGGTCAAGGAAAGGTGACTCTTCTCCTTTATTCAGTGCTGGTGAGGCTACGCTTGGTGTTCTGGACTTCCCAGTACCAGAGAGATATGGACATAATGGAATGAGTCAAAGGGCCACTAAGATGATGAAGTGTCTCTCCAGTGAGGGAAGGCTGACTGAGCCAGGACTGTTCAGCCTGGAGAAGAGACGGCTCTAACTAATGCATGCAAATACTTGACAGAATGGTATAAAGAAAACCAAGCCAAGGTTTCTTCAGTGGTGACCTGTGACAGTATGAGAGGCAATGAGCAAAAACTGAGCATCAGCAAACACCTGCTTTACTGTGCAGGTGAACAAGTTGCCTGAAGAAGTTGTGTACTCTGTCACTGAAGGTATTCAATAGCCACCTGGACACGGTCCAGGGCAACTGATTCTAGGTGGCCCTGTTTGAACAGTAGGGTTGGTCCAGATGACCTTCAGAGGTCCCTTCCACCTCAACTGCTCTGTGATTCTGTGATTCATCTTTGTGCCATTTTGAGTATGTTGTCTGTGCATAATCACAGATAATTCTCAGATCTAAATATAGTAAATGAGCAGTCTCAGCACAACTCAAGGTCCCTCCAGATGGGCTTTAATGCATAGAGACTGATGACTTGGCAAACCTGTGTGGGAAAGGACATTCCAGGTATACCAGGCTTGAAAGAAAGACCAGAGACAAAACTATGAGAAGCTGAAGATCAACAGACTTCTGACTCTGGAAATAGCCATTTCTGGGCAGCTGAATTGGTGCTATGCAAGTCAATCACTAAAATCATAGAAGGGTTTCTACCATAAGACATCAAGTATTCAAACTGATGTTGACAGCTTCATCATCTGTTGTCATGCAGAGCTGTATAAACAAACACATTTCCACATAGTGGGTGTTATGAATTGTCACCTTCCGGAGAATCCCCTAGTCCTGTTACATGCACACTGAGGTATCCTGTGGCAGCCAGTAAAGTCAAGTAAGCATACTTCCTTCACAGCACTAAACTCAGCTGGTTTTGGTAAAAGACTAGCTGGTTTTGGAGACTGTGTACAGCCATCCATTATACTGGCTTCATAAAGAAGAAATATCATTCTGAGAAAAAATACACATCAGAAGGAAAGTGGTGGGTTCATGCTTAGAATGATTTCAGCCTGAAATGGTTTGGGTTTTTCTCAAGAAAAATGAAAAAAATCATTTTGATGAAGATTGTTCTTTTCTTTAAACTCACAAGGATATCCATATATGGATTTAGGAGCCTGCATTTCTATTTTACTCTATTTTACACTTTTAATGGCTCCATAGGTGTCAGCCATCCACATGGCATGCATATATCTGTCCTTATAAAGCCAGCAGAACCATCATTAGTATTAAAGAATTCACTTGCTAGAATGGCTTTCAGTAGCTAGGGTTGAACATTAGTTTAGTCTGGAAACAATGGGCCAAAATACAGAAACATAGAATGGCACTGAGAAGAGGAGCATCAAGAAAATCAAGGGAGTGAAAGAGTGCCACTCAGAAATTATTCTTAGTGAGGAGTGGTCCTTTGATTCCCAGGCTCACGAAGATATCTGGCAAACCAAAAATAGGTATGGCTTACTTCTTGAGGAATTCTGGGCTGGAAGTTTGTAGACACTACAAAAGTTCCATACAAATAGGAAAAGAAAATCACCAAAAAGCGCAATATGTGGGGTAATAAAATGGAAATGTTGTTTGTATTTCATACTATGTGTATTCTCTTTTTATTCCCAAGCTTTTCTCTGATTTATTCTGGTGCTTCAGTTGTTTGCTTTTGCTCATAAGGATGTTTTAATTAGAGAAAGAAGATACCTCTGTAGGGTATAGAAGTGTTACTTACTGATCTTCCAGATGGGAAATCTTGTATTTCAGAAGTAATAGAAGGCTTTTGACTTACTTAAGTCACAGTACTTACATGCAATAATGTCTTTATTCTCATTAATAGATAATTTATATATAGTATCCAGATTGATGGAAAAAAATGAAAATATGGTTATGAGACTCCAAATGCAATTTATAATTTTTTACACAAAGTCTCATCCCATTAAAACTGAACTATGTTTTATTTCTGTCTGCATGAGTTGTGTTACTTGTAAAGGTGAAATACAGGTACTTTCACTGCTCCAAATCATCATGCATTCTGAAGTGGGGTATGTCCCAGTTCTAGTTCCAGCTGATCCATGTTTGGCAATACAGCTTTGCAGTTTTATGCCACAACTTTAAAGACAACAAAACTTGTGTGTGTGAATGACTTCTGTCTCTGCTTGTGGGCTGCGTAGGATGCTGTTACCCACGTGGTGCATATCCAAAATGAGCACCACTTCTAGCTGGCATGAGTCTTTTCCTGAAAGTATGCATATTTATACAGGCAGCCCAGGATGATGGGACTTTAAAGTGCCTTAGGAAATACATAAAATTATAGGATAAAGAAATTCTAACTGTTTTGCCAACAGTAGGGACTTGAATTGAGGTCTCCTGTGTAAGTTGCTGAAGCTTTCCATGCAGTGGAGTGAGGCTTCTTACAGAAATTTGTTTATACATTTGAGTTTAGTCCTCGAGTCAGCTCCCACTTGAAGGCAATACTACCCTAAATGTAGAAGTTAATCTTCAGGGAAATTAGGCTTTTGCTGAGGAATAACCTGAAAATGTGTATTTCTCTTCGTCATAGATAAAATTTTTGTAACCAGATAGTTTCACTCGAGTTTCATTAATAGAGTTTGAAAATATGAAGACACTTTTGCCATTAGCAGGTGTGAATCTAGACAATTCCATAGCTACAGAATATATGCATAGCTTGCCAACTAAAGCAGTTAACTTTGGTGAAAACTGAAGTAATGTAACATTGCAGTTGTGCTTGCAGATTTAAAGAATAGCTATATATAGTCTTGCATTAGGTTCTTACCAGTTAATTCTTTTTTTTATAACAAAGTTGGATGACAAGAAGGGCAATGAATCCTTTGATTGGAAGAAATATATTTAAAATAGGGAAGTCATTGTGACTGTATTTTCTTCTCAGTGGTTAACCATTAAGTATTTCTGACACCAGAATAAGTGTGTCTGGTAGCTTGGTCTTAGAAACTGACAAGTCAGAGATTACTGGAGAGCATGGCTTGGGCTTACTAAATGAACAGCTTACTCTGTACCTAAATTTATTTATTTTTTTTTGGATGAATTACTTACAGGTGACGCGCAGAGATGGAAGGGAAAAGTACTTAGGGGCTGTTAACTTGTGAGTAAAGAATTAGAGGTAGGGAAATGGGAGGTATTTTTAGGCCATATTTGAAGGATTTAATTCCTCCATCTGTTTTTAGTCAAGCATGTGTCCAAACCACAAACAAATACCACCTGGGATAAGAAAAAATCAAACCTAGTGCATTTACTTCTAGAGATGACCTTTGGGGATAACTTTCACTGTATATCATGACTAGCTCAAAGTGGTTGTCTATTTTGGATATCTGCATAATGCAATGGATGAAATTCCATTAACAGTCTTATGTTTTTTTCAGTAGAACGTAATTTACATTTTAATGAATTCTGCAGGGACAGAAATAAAACTGAAGATGTGATTGGGTAGAGGATACAGATCCTTAGAGGAAGCCTGCAGAGTGAACTCCAGCTTTACTAGATGCCAGAGAATCCACATACGAGCAAATTATTCTATGTGCCCTCGAAGAGGGCAGGCATTAGCAGAGGTTAGTTCACATTGGATCAGAAAGGCAAGATTCCAATCATAAGTCACAAATCTGAGGGAATCCACATTTCATTACATCTTCTGTGGCAAAGTCATTTGCTTTTTATAGGCCACAGTCAAGTGGGCATGAGTTGTTGAGGACATATTTCCCTCCTGTAAACTAAAATGGATAAATCAGTCTGAGGAACTGCTGGAGTTTTCTTCTGCATGTGGAAAGAATCACACCTAGGAAATATTATATTGATTTGGTGTTGGCATGAAATACTTGAGCCTGTAAGAGTAATCTCACTACATCATACCCAGATGAAGCTTGTGGGCACAGGCTTTTTGTTCCTTACAGAATTTAAGTACTGCTTTTCTTTTTTTGTGTGCATATGATACAGTTAGATAATGATTTGCTCACATAGTGATGCTGCTCCCAGTATCTGTGTGTTGTTAGCAGTACTTGAGTGAAATGTGATCATGAAACTGGGCTTTTACCTTTTGGTTCTGCTGTTTGGTACATTTATTTTGGCTTTCCCATCTTTGAAAGTGGCAGGACAGAGGTAGGAGCCTTGGAGATGTCCTATGTGATGTTGTGGCTAAAGTTTTTTTAATCTTATCCTGAAACATTTTGTGATGAAGTATGACTTTTGTTATCCTTATTGATGGTTGAAAGGGTATTTTAAACTGCAGTCAGCTATGTTTTTAGGTAAAAGCACAAAGTAAAAACAAAATAATTTTGAGTGCAAAGCTTTAGTCAAGTGAGTATGAGTTATTGAGGGTACATTTCCCTCAACATAGCTAACACTTGTTAATTTACTTACTGCTGTTTCTGGTAGCAAGAAAGAATTCAGTACACTTTGTAATTCTTGTCAACACAAAAGTTAGGGGAAATTGTTATATGCCACTGACCTGGCAATCACCTGCTCTGTTCATTGCTGAATTTTATTGGACTTGCAAAATAAAATACAATCTCTCGGTTTGGTTGGTGTAAAAACTCTGTACCTGTTCTGATCTGTGTGGAAGTGAATCTGTCAGATCCATGCCACAAACAGTGGGATGGAACTGTCTGCTGTAGTTCCAGTTCCTCCCAGCTGTGACCACTGCAGTTTTGGTCAGCATGTTCACATGGAATGCTGTCAGAAAATCAGTGTTGGCTCACTGAAAGAGAAGGAAGGGTGAGCCAGCACCACTCTCACTTAGTCTTCTTTAGTTCTGGTAGTATTTTTTTGTGAACCTTTTACAGCCCCAAAAATGAGAACATATGGTCTGTAGAGAACCTACAGAAACCAAATCATTTTATGTCTTACAGTGGAAATCATGATCTGTAACTTTACAGATTGTACGGCAAGTTAATTTTATTTAAGATACTTTTTATATATTTTTGAAAATGTAAATTTCTGCTAGAGTCCAGCATTTTCCTGTACTTTTATGTTGATTGCTTTTGTCTTTGGGAAGACAAAAGTGCAAAGTGCAACTGGACTCCAGTGGAAAGCAATTTTCTCTGCTTCACATCAGGTTCAGTTAGATGTTAAAGGCACAGAAAATACAGAATGTTTGCCACCTGAAATATTTCATCCCCTGGTCATGTTAGCAGACTGAATCTTGTGGTAGGGAAAAGACAACCTAAAGTACAGATAAGCCTGCCAGTCCTTGCACTCCTCCCTAGGCATCAGGGACATCTGGTGTCCTTGTCATATGTACTGCTTGCAGAACCCCCTCATGGTCATGTATGAAGTTATTTTGCTAGTCGTGAATCCTTAGGGCCGTGGATTTTTCTTTGCTAACCCAATTCCTCCTCAGTCTGGCTTCCTTCTCAGTGGAAAAAAGAAATACAGCTTATCTTCCACTTTGCATGTGACCTTGTTTGTTCTAGTTGCTTTCACTCACCTTTTCTAGGATGTTTAGGTTTACCTCCTTCTAATTCTTTTGAAATCACTGTATGACAAACTGTGCTGTCTGTTTTGTTAGCAGTGCCTGTCAGAGGACTAAATAAATAAACATCATGAATACTCATTTGTTTGGTACAGTAATTGCCAGAACTGTTTACAGAGATATTTACAGATGGTTGCTAGACATCATTTTGTCCCAGTCTAATTTTCCAGCATTTCAGGTACCAAGATAACATCACAGCTCCTATCTGGCAACAGTGGCTTCTTTCCTAACTCTTCTGCTACAAAGATTGTTTCATCATAGTATATGAAAAAAGATGCCATAATAGTGATGAAACAGCCCCATCTTTCTCACTCTGGTAGTAGCTGGACCATGGAGGTTAATGAACACAGAACAGGATCAGACCTGACCTCAGTATTCTTTTTACTAAACCATTCTGGCATCTATTTCTTTGCAGATTCCTTCTTCTTGTAGTAAGTTTGGCATGAACATATTGTTAAAATATTCTAGATATGAATTGGAACATTTCCTTTTTTTTTTTTGCTTCCACAATAAGTATTCCTTAGTCTTCTTTCAGACAAGTCATTGAAAGCATTTAAAATGTGTTTTCTTGGAAGTGAAGCACGACTCAAAGACAGTTTGCAGCATGGGTCTGTATTTAAGTGGTCTAATGCCACTGTCCCATGTTTGTTTTGGGATAGCAAAGGCATTTGTTAAATCTGTAGCTGGCTGAATTTTCTTACTGAATATTCATGTTTCTTCTTGAGCCAATGTGATTGCCTGTTCTCGATTTTCCTAAGACAGCTCTCTGGAGGAAAAAGTGAGATTCAGTTGACTGACGAGTCATCTGCTTACTATGATGCTTCTAACTCTTCTCACTGTAGCACCTGGCTGCTCCCCTACCCCTTTTTTTTTTTGTTGTCTGATCTGGCCTCTTTATAATGTCAACCCTTATTAGTCTCTCTGAAGAGCATTATGGTCAGCCTTGTAGCATTTTCAGCAACTTGTGGGTGAAAAGTTTCACTTGCCTGAGGATTTTTGCATCTTGGAAAGTAACGAACTAGAGATGATTCAGGCAATGGATAGATAGCACATAAAATATTTTTAATTGAGGACCTCTTGACAGAGTATTTAACAATAAGTAGGAGGTGTTCCCAGTCCACGGGGAGATGTTATTTTCCAGGTAGTAGCTTCAAAATAGAACCTATTAATAGAAAGAGATAGGATTACTTTAAATATTACCAAATAAATAGTAAATCTGCACTGAATTAGTTTGAATACAACTTTTCTCTAGTTGATCTAATAGACTCACTGATTTTTTTCCTATTGAGTGCTGAGCAAAACTGTTCATCCTTTATTATCATTGCTATCTCCCTATTTATTTATTATTGATATTTATTATCATTGCTATTACAAATTGCACTTCACTTTCAAGAAGAGCAGCCAGTGCAGAGGGCAAAGAACTTGTTTGCCTGCCATCACTCCTATTGTCTGTTGTATTTGAGTATTGCAGTGCTTTTTTACTCACAGCTTAAGCAATACAAAGTTATTAGGAATTGGAAGCCGTGCTACAATCTGATGTGAAATAAATAAAATTTGAAGTCAGTTTTTACTCCTTAGTCAGTTGTTAGTGGTGCCAGATGTTGTGAATTAAAGAGGGGAGCAAATCCCCTAGAGTTTTTTGCTGTTTTAACATGCAAATTGACCAAGAGGAAAATGCTTATAGTCCAACAAGTATCAGGCTTTCTTCACACATACACAGTGAACTGTGTTTATTGAAGATTTACAAATAAATTGAAGAAGACTTACAAATAACTCCTGAAGAGAGTTTCTTCATACAGATTCCTTGCATCTTTTCTCAGAAGTGCCTCCAACAGCTGAAAGAGAAGGATACAAGTGGATTTGCAGCATGTAGTGTAAGCCTTTATTGAGCAGATGGAGGACAAAGTGAGAGGCACAGTGTTCTTGGTTGTGGCCTGTAGTACATCTTCAAGAGAGTATCTTAAAGTCACGGTAACTTCTTTGGGGCTGGAGAGGTCCTCAGTCCTTTTACACAAACTTGGATGAGCATTGCTGACTGTTGTTGCCTCACCACAAGTCCTTCAAACATCTGATTTCTTTTTTTTTTTTGGTTTTTCTTTCCTGCTGCTTTTATTTGGTATTAAGAGATATAGTAGAATTAAGCAGCTGTGGTTAAAATAAACAAAGCGGATAAAGCGGCTTCAGGAGAATTGGCTCAGGAAAAGGAGACAGATTAACAACATGTGACCAGCAGAGGTGCCTAGATTCCAGAGAGTTATGCCAGTGGGTGCTAAGTATTGCAAATGTATATTTGATGGATTGACCAGAATCTGACTGTGCTCCTTGCTGGGCAGAAAATGTCCATGAATAAGTAGTAGGGGCTTCCATCTCAGGAGAAAGTACTGCAGGTGCATGCCCCTGCAGTTGTGCAAATAGAGAAGAAATGAATTTAGCATATAGTTTTAAGAAGCCACACAGTTCTGTTTTAAGAAGGCTTTCATGTGGCTGCTCAATAACTAGAGCACTGAGGGAACTCAACTGATCATGATTACGTTTGTTTTTCTCTCTACTCTCAAAAGAGTAAAATATGATTTCCTGTCTTCTCTGACACATTTCCCTTGGGGCTTTTGTATAATGGAATTTGGACTGTTTGTTACTCTGAAAACTATCTTGGTAAATCTATCTCTTCCTGTTGACATCTATGAAAATGGTTGAAAAGTTTACTTCTTCCTTTCAAAGCCTTGAGTGCTGGTGAATCAAATGGTTTTGGAAAGAGTTTTTAATAATGAGGCAAACCAAATTTATTAGCCAAATCATGCTTACTAATATGTGCAAGTCTTCTACTTTGTTATGCTTATTGAGGGATTAGTAATTACAGTTAAATATTCTTCAAATTTTTTTAAGATCTTTTTTAAGGGAGAGCAAAATTCAGCTCTCTGTTCTGCAGGTCTGATAGGATGAAATAGCAACACGCATTTGTTTTTGTGCTCAAACTCAGATCTAAACGTTTCTGTGGAGCAATGAATTCAGGAGATCTCTCTGAAATGAAAATGTGTTTTCATTTCAAGTGGAATTAACTGTATGGAAATAAATAGGAAAATAAAATAAATATAGTAATTCTTAAATCATTGCAGATTTCCATTTTGTAATTAATGTTATTATATTGGGAAAAGTCCTAAACTTACATCTCCTGACAAGCCGCTTCAAAAAGTGATGTGTTAAGAGACAGCATTGTAATTTGCTGCCTGTTTTCAGTTTGAAGTCTGTAGATAGGGTCATTTGCAGGAATTAAAGAGAGACTGCATTTAATCCCCAAACTTTGCATTTCAGAAAGATATCTTTTCAGTTATGTGTGTTTAGGAAATAGGGTTTTATGCTCAGAAGGGCTTTGTTAGGCTGATGAATTCTCATTCATTATGATGAATTGCTTAGAGAATTTTTCAGCTCTTATCCCCATGCTTACTAATGAGAAAACGGTTTAATGTGAAGATTATGTGTAATGCTTTGTTACTATATTTTAAATGAGCTATTATTGTCAGTCTGTTATCAAGGACAGCATAACTGTGCATTCTAATATATGCATAACATTAGTGTTTCTGTAGGAAACACAAGTCCTTTATGGGCTTTATGAGTTATATAGCCTTTAAAAATTATACAGCCTTTATGAATTTTATGTTAAATATCCCTCCAATCAGGTCTCCTCTGTGGAGTGACTGCATAATTCCTTCTTCTGTATTAGTTATTCTCTGGATTTTATATGTCTTGTCCTTGACTTTTTGAACTCTCTTTTGTCTTTGATGTTTTTCCATCCAGCAAATGAGTGGTTAGGGCCCTGCCAGTCCTTCTGATTTCAGGAGTTTTGGTATTTTATGTATAATGTTTAATATTTTTTTTCTAATACTAGTTTCTGCCCCTGTTCTCCTTCCTGCCCTCTGAGTTTAACTATCACTTAACTGTGTTGTGCACATTTTAGTCCTTCTTCATGCATCTCTGAATCCTCTTCAAATGTTCAGTCTTTTTTGCCTATTGCACTTTGGCTGTTGTGACTTATACACAAAAAGATGATAATGCTGACAGTGGCACAACTAAATCTGACCTTTCACAGCTGCAGACAGAGAGAATTTTGTTGGTTTTTGCTTTGTTGCCTTTGTACATGCCGCTCAAAAGAGCTCTGAGGTTTTGGGAGAAGAACTACTGCAGTCCAAAGTAATGCCTCATTTGCTTTGACACTTTGTTTTTTTGCATCAGCTTTTCCCAAATCATTTTGCAGGAAGTCTGTATTTGGGAATCTCATTCTACAGGTTATGTTCCTTTAAATTAATCCTTTGTGTCCTTTCTACTGCTACATTTCTCCACACTTGGTTTTAAATACTGACAATTTATCACCTAGGCATTTCATGAATGAGGTGTTTATCCCCAAATTATTAATGACAATCATTAGAAATCAGGGCTGTGCTTGTCTTGGACACCAGCTGTGAATAACTGAGTGGGTTTATTCCTTACCTGTTCAGACAGACACTGGGTACTGGGAGCTGAAAAAAGGGTGAGTATGTGTGCATAATGGAGAATACACCTAGAATATAGCTATTAATTGATATCTGAGATCTTATCTCCTAGCAGAATAATGGAAGAGGTAGAAAGAGACATGTTGAGACCATATCATCTGCTGTTCCTTTCTTGAGCAGAGTCAGCTAGAACAGAGTGTAGAGACTCTCTATAGACAGACTGTAGAGTGTCTAGTCAGGTTTGGAATATCTTCACAGGTGGAAGCTCCTCAGCCTTTGGAAACATTACTTCAGTGTTTGATCCTCCTCACAGGTCTTGTACTGAATTTTGTGTCTTAATTTGTGGTCATCTTGTCCTATCACTGAGCACTTCTAAGAGGAGAGCAGCTCCCTGTTCTTCAATGCATTTTGTCAGGTACTTATACAGATCACTAAGAACCTCCTGAACCTCCTCTACTTGAGAACAGTCCCAGCCCTCTCAGCCTCTTAAGAGCTCCTTTCCCACACTGGTATTCACCAATGTCTGTCTTGTTTTGGGTAGCCCAGAACTGGACACAGCATTCCAGTTGTGCTGGATTCACTGATGTTGAGTAGGGGGATAGGGTAGAACTGCCAGACACATTCTTCCTAGTGCAGTCCTGGGTGCTGTAGGCCTTCTTTCCTTTGAGGTTGCATTGCTGGCTTCTGATCAGCTTGCTGTCCACCAGGACTCCAGGCCCTCCTCTGGAGAGCTGCTTCCCAGCCTCTCAGCCCAGGGTGTCCTGGCGCACAAGGTCGTTCCTCCCCAGGTGCAGGACTCTGCATTCCACCTTGTTGAACTTCCTACTTTGTCCTTCCTGGCTGATTCTTCATCCAGTCCAGGTCTCAATGAGGGGCAGCTTTGCCATCTGCTGTGTCAGCTACTCGAGTTTATCTACAAACTTGCTGAGGGAATGCTCTGTGCCATCGTCCACGTCATTAATGAAGAGGTTAAACAGCACTGGCCCAGCAGGCAGGGTCTGTAACCCTTGGGCACATTTCATTTTGTCTGTGTCCATCATCCTTTTTCTCCCCTTCCACATTCTTGAAGTCTTCCCCCACTTCAGGCATGTCAGGACTTGTTCTGCAGTGTGATGAAGTGGGGGACAACAAAACAGCCTTTTACTCTTGTTTACGTCTACACTTGAATTATTTACTCCATTAGCTCTTACTAAAGAATGTTTTGTCCATTTTATGACTGTTTTCAGCCAACCACAGAGCAGTGGCATTTGTTAAATGTAAACAAAATGGCAACTCCCTGCCATAAAATGTACAGGCACTGGAGACACACACACACACAGGTGTGCTGATTCCCCAGAATGGCAAGAGAGCTCTCCCCATAGGGCTTCCACAGGAAAGAGATTTCATGTGTTCATTGAAATGACAGGGTTTTGTATTTTTCACAAACTGGGAAGAATGTGGTAGCTGAGGAAATTAGAAAATCATAGAAATGTTGCTTGACAGGAATCTCTGCAAGTCAAACCAAGTGGTGCTGCCTGCTAGTGCTAGCTCAGGTCAACCATGACTGCCTGTAGCAAAGCACTGAAAATCTCTGTGACTGGAGATTTTGACACCTTCTTAGTAACTTCTTCCAGTGCTGTACTAATTTCGCCGTGAAAGTTTCTCCTTAAGTGCAACCTGAATCACCCAAGCTGCCCTTCAACTAAAATAAAGAGAAGTTTAAGCTGTCCTTGACAAACCAAGTAAACCCAGATTTTACAACTTCCTTTTATAGAACAGACCCTTTATTGAAGACTCCAGAGTGATCAGGGAACATCCAAGCCAAAGCTTAAGGCTTCTGGGTGCGTATTTACACATTTGAAAAACACAGACTGATAAAAGTGTCAGAATTTAATGCTCTTCAGGATAGCTCTCCCTCTGCTTGCCCCACAGAAGATCATAGTCTCTGATGCCTCACTTGAGTTTGTCAGGACCATCCCAGGAGTACTCTAGGAAGATGATAAATGCTTCCTCTGGCAGATGGATTAAGGAAACTCAGCATTTGCACAAATTCCAGTTCTTTACCTTCTATTACATACAGGCTGTCAGTACAGCTGTTACAGAACTAGACTCAAAGAAGACATCAAAATGATTCCCTTGTTTTCCATCAGTGCTCAGTTCAGAGGAAAGCTGTAGAGGAGTTTAAATCTGCCACATTGTTATGGCAGTGGCACTAAGTAGGTTTTATTTGAGTATGTTCACCTACTTCCATACTCTTCTCAATTTCTAGTATATGGCTGAAGAACTCAGGTTTTGGTGTCCTTGCTGTATTTTAGATCATATTTAGAAGATCATCTTGCTTTGCAAGATACCTTTGAGATTATCAGCTGTTAAGTCCCAGTTTTGATTAATCCTGTGGATTATCTAGACAGTGCAGGAAAATGTATCTAATCTTACCTGAAAATCTCCTTTAAGCGCCAGTCCTTTCCAGAGATGGATTAACCACCCAAATCCAGAGTTGGCAATTGGCACCCAAAAATTTAATTTGCAGAAAGCCTATCTCTGTTCTGGAGTGTGTTTTGAAGTAGTGGGAAACCATTGTAGTTCTCATCCCTGCCTCCTTCCAGAGCAATTATTCTGATCTGTAATACATTAAGATACCATAAATGAAGGCGAGGGGAAAATACTAAAAAAAAAACCAACCCGAAACACATAAAAACGCCCCAGACCCCAGTATTAGAGTGAGAAGATTTTGCTGCTTCTTAAGGGCCATTGTCTTCCTTGTCTGATCTGCACACTCAGTGGTCTGAGAGTCAGTTAGAGAAGTGGTGGAAAATCTCTCAGTCTTGAAAAAAAAAACCTGAGATAGGTCACCTTTATCTTGTGGAGCCTACTAAATGAAAGGATAATATTACTGGCAACTTTTCCAAAGTGTTGCAGAACCCAACAAAGGGAAGGGTTTTAAGAGCCACCTGGACACTGGAAAACCTTTTTGTGATAGGCTTTGGTGGTACATTCTGCTTGTCCTCATGGCTTCTTCATGCTTGTCCTTTTGGTGCAGGCCATCTTCCTGTTGACTTTTCTGTGTCGACAAAAGTCTGTCAAAACCTAATTCAGAGTCTTTTTGTCACTGCAGTTGTCCTGAAATCAATTCCCAGCACTGACACTTTTTTTTTGCAGTCATGCTGTCAGCATTTCCTTGTACCAAACCTCCTGTGCTTTTTGCCATTTTATGGGGCCATATTTAAGCTGTACCGTGTATTTTTCATTGTATCATTTTTGCTTCAGGCAAGATCTCCTATTTTAACACACCACAGAGGAAGGTGGGGAGCTTTCTGTTCTCTGTAACTGGGCCACAGATGGCCCAGGGCTTGTTATTCGAGGTGGAGTACAAACTGAGACACTTGCTTCTTCTTGTCCCTCGTGGTTGTCTCTCATTATTTGGTTTCTAAATGTCTCTATTTTATTCCAAGTGTGTTCAGGGCTCTTCTGGTGTTTAGGCAGCACTAGAAAGTCTTACGTTAAGAACAAACTCTTTCTCTCACACACACCTATTTGTGCAAGTTTTCCATCATGCATTCTTTGCATGGGATGTAATGATTGCAAAAGTCAACAAGAACATGGCCACATCCCTTTTACTCTTGGTAGCGTCTTCCTTATCAGATTCCTTTTTCCGATGCTGTTCAGTGGCTTCAAGGGCAAGTCTATCAATGTTATTCAATTAATGCAGTTTACCAGAATGGCATTTCCTACCCCTTCTTTACCCCAGCTTGTTGCCGCTTGGTAGTTTTGCTGGATTCTGCACACATTATCTTACTCTGAGAAGCACAAAATGTCCTTATTTGTGTAAATGCTAAGAAACCACAAATGCTATTACCAATATCAAAAATTATGTAGCCCTTACTGACAGTTGTGGGCACAATGCTTGATTCTTATTGTCTGTGGCATAATTCATCAATTCTCAGTTGTGTGAAGCAAAGTGTACTACAAATGCTTCCTAATATTCCCCTTGTTCCTATTATTGGAAAGGACAGGGACACAGGCTGTTGGGTTTTCTGACTGACCTCTAGACTTGTGAACATTTCATTCACATCCTGTCTTATAATTCCTCCCAGGCTAGATAATCCTGTGCACAATCTCCTTCTGTACAATATGTCAGTCTTGGCATACCTCTGACCATCTGTGTTGTCCTTTCCGGGGTCTTGTAAACTCTTCCTGGATCTTTTTATGGTTAAGGCAGCTAAACCTGGGTATGTCACTTTATTGTGAAAGTTTGTATTGTTGTATTAGTTCACATAATGCTCAAAAATGCAGAATAAAATAAATGAGCACCTTTCCTGTTCTGGTGATAGCACTTGTCAGGGAAAGGCTTGTTTTGGGGTTTCTTTTTCTCTGAGTTTATCTGGAGTTCTAATTTCCCTCGAATCATTTGAGATTCTTAATGTTTCCTAGAATGCTTTGTGTTTTCTGGACTCAGCACTGAAGACTCACAGACATTGAGGTAGTGAAGAGAATTCAAAGTGTGGGAGAACCTGTGAGGAACATCGGTGTTCCTTTTGCTTTTAAGCTCAAAATATGTGTACCATAGCTTGGATAAATTGCCCTGTAAGTAAAAGTGACTGACTTTATGATAGTGTTCTGCAGTGACATAAACTCCAGGGGAAGGAGAGATTTGATGGCTGCCTAGAGGATGATGATTTCTAATCATGAGAGGGAAACGAGCCAACATTTTTTGAGAAGAAAAATCCAGTGAAATTTATTACTCTGTTGAACTATTTCTCTGGGGAAGGAATGTCAATGCCATCACTCTCACACAATTAAATACCAAGCAGAATATATTATTTAATTATATGGTGAAAAAAAGAATTAATGAGATGACTTGATTTATTCTTGCTGCTTTCACACTCCAGGATTCAGTTGTTCCTAACAGAAAGAGGTGGATCCTGTGAGAATAAATAGTTGTCAGAGCATTTTTGTAATGTTCATGTTGTATAAAAAAATGAGACTGGTATAGAATAAAGTGTCAGCAAAAGTTATTTTATTGCTAGAATCCTAGCCAGCTTTGGTTGGTATGGTTGTATGCAATTAAGTCCCATGTCAGTGCAGTTATTCGGGATTTTTAAAAGAAGCACGAGTGAAAAAAGCATTTGTCATGGGAACTGAAGTTTAAAGCATAAATTTTAGCATCAACAGTACTGCTGTGCAATAGAAAGAGAGAGAAAAACAGAGAAGAAAGCACAAAAAATCGAGGACCTGTGGAGAGAAGAAATCGGAAATGTGTTTTAAACTTTTAGTGCTATTTGGTATAGGATGCCACCTTGTGGAAGTTTTTAGGTCGTCATGGGTTTTATCAAATCTCGGACTTTTTATTCTCTTCAGGCACTAGAGAATCCCAGTTGTTAGATCAGCCTTTAACAGCCACTCCATCACCTGATGTTGTATGTAATCTGAACTTTCAGTGTAATTTAGGGATGGAGAAATCTTACTCTAGGAGGTAGAAAGTATGTGAAAAGAAGTTTCCTTTTGAGAAATTCCAGCTTTGGAGTAAGCTGTTTGGAAAGCGTGACTGGTGCAGATATTGTGGTATGGTTGTGGTACTACTCTCTTGCATGTTGCCAGAAAGTTCTGAATGAAACTCTAATCACATTGTGCACTTTTGGTGTGTTAGCTCAATCACCATAACACTTGGAAAGAAGTGACTCCATTACTGTCTTCAGCAGGACTTCAGCATTGCAGGAAGAAATAGCAAATGTGGGTATGTCTGTAGCCTCAGTCAGCTGACATTGCACTTCATTCTGCATTGTAAAGGACTCTTCTCCTGGCGTGCTCATATGTCTGGCATTCTTCTCCACAGTGGTTTGCCTTGGGACAGCACAAGTGTGTTGGAAATCCACCAGGCTTTTTTTGCAAACGTTTCACATCAAGTGTCAATGCTTCTTCTCTGTTCAAGGCATGGTGAAAAGGGGAAGGTGAAGGGTCTTCTGCCAAAAAGCAAAGTGTTTTGCTCCTGAGTTTACCAGAATAGAAATGTGGCTACCACAAGCAAGTGAGGAAATTATATGCCCTGTATGGATGTGTATGTAGAGGGTCTCCTGAACTGAGACCCTGCCAAAGGGACAGAGGTCATGTGTCTTTTTCTGCTTTCTAGCTTTGATTCTCCTTCTGCTCTTGGTCTCTTTTTTGTCTTCATGTCCATCCCATGGAGCACGTGTCTGTTTTCTGATTTCCTATATCTTGAAGGTAACTCTACCTTCCCTCATTTAAGCAATTAGGTGCTTCTAACTTTTTCTAAGCAAACATAAACATGAACCTTCTGGAGTGATTTCCTAGCCACCTTTCTCTTCCAGACCAAGTCTCTTTCAAGGATTGTGCTGCAGGACTTCTACAAATGGTAAAGAGATGATGCTTAGGGCTTCTTTCTTCTGACTCTTTTGCTACAATCTCATAATTGGTGTTGGATTCTGAGGTGTGATTCTTTATGGGCTGAGCTCTGTATTAATCGTATGTACTCCTTTTTCGTCCCGTACTTGTCCTTTCTCTGTAAGCCTTTTTCTCTGATCTTGCTCTTACCATCACCTTGTTTATCTGCAATGATCTATTGCTTTTGGCCCAGTGATTCCAGAATTCATTGCACTCTTTCAGAACACTTGAGCTAGGGCTGTGATTTCTGAATTTGATAGAGTGTGAAAGTCCAAGGAACACATTTGTGAATGACCTTTAAAGTGTGAATTCAGGATCTGATGGAAAGTTACACTGAACAATTTTGGTCTTTGGTAAAAACTTCTTTGGAAACATTTACAGTCTCATCCATGGAGTGTCGTGAAGTCATTGATTAAAATGCCATCAGCTAATGGCAATGACAGCCCTGGCAGCTTAGAAATGCCATTTAATACCTTAAATGAATGTTGTGTGGTGAGAGCTGTTCCTGACCTCCTGAACCATTAAGCTCTCAGCCCCAGCAACTGCCTGCAGTTCTCATCTAACGGTGGAAACAGCTGAGCCACAGGGTGGATTCCTGAGTGAGCTTGAGGCACCAAAACTGCAACAATTCAAAGGCAGAGTAGATGAAATTTAAAGCAGGAGCAATAGGGTGGCTGACTTCATGAGCTGCAGACAGTGTAAACCTGTGGCCATGTCCACTGGGTCCTGCAGCAGAATATGATCAGGAGGCTTCTGGTTTGCATCCTCCCCACAGCTCTTTACTACTCCAAGTTCACACTGACCTTGCTGACATACCATGAAAGGCAGTGAGAAATCAATTCAAGATTATTAAGTGGAGAGGACAAATTTGAGGGAAGAGACAAAAGTCCTCTCCTGCTACATGCATGTGTGTATGTTTTGTACCAGTCTTGTCACAGGGATAGCAGATGTTTAACTTTTTCCTGCTACACACACTCCTGTTGCAGCTGTATCCAGCTCTGTTATAGGACACAGATGTTGTGACATTTATCCATACCTGGTGATGCAAAACTCCCCAACCCACTCTGTGGAGTTACTGTGTGCTGAGTTTGGGAAGCAGAGGTGCTTCCCAGTCTCCTTACAAGAATCCTGAACATTTCCGCAGTGCATCTGTTACTCTACTTCCTTTGAGAATGCCTGTGAGCATCTTGCGTAAGGCTTGAGCTTCCTGTAGATTATGTACTTAGAAATCTGGTTTTAGTGACATTTTGTGAACACTGGCTATCAACACTAAAGCTATAACTCATACTAAAACTCAACCTGGCTATTGTGACTGGGCATTTTATGACAAATACTTACTGAATGATGCTTTCGATTGTAAATGTCATCAGGACTTCCTTGCCTCCCCTGTGATGAGGCAATACAGGGCTGAATAAGACATTGCAGATGACTGCACAAACAAGTGCAATGGAGCATTCTTTCAAGTAACATTTTTTTATTTTCATAGAGAAAAATTACATTGGGTTGCTGTTGGGAGATAATGGGTAGCCCTGGTTTCATGTGTTAAGTCTCTCAGAAGAGAATTCTGCCATCCAGTGGTTTTTAAATAGAATTATGAGTACAGGTGACATGACCAAGTCTAAGCAAGAACATTTATTTTCACTCTGTTTCAGCACCAAGCCACTGAGAGCATTACTGCAGAACTCTTACCTGAGAACTTGCTTGTGGCATTCTTTCTTTTCAGAGTTTCGGAGGAAGGAGACAGTGATATTTGTGTTAACGGTGAAACCTTTCTTTTGTTTGTCTCTTTGCAGTTATGTGGCTGTGGTCTGCTGGGCGTGGGCATCTGGCTCTCAGTGTCACAGGGGAACTTCGCCACGTTTTCTCCCAGCTTTCCATCACTTTCAGCTGCCAACCTGGTCATTGCCATTGGCACAGTGGTCATGGTGACTGGCTTCCTGGGCTGTCTTGGTGCTATCAAGGAAAACAAGTGCCTCCTGTTGAGTGTAAGACATTAATGCTCCTTTTCACTTAGTGGCTGTTCCCTTGTTATTATTTTATTTGAATGACCAGTGCAAAATAGTCTTGTGACATTGCCCTTGGCTTTCAGTCTTCTGTAGGTTTGCAGTATGACATGTCACAGCTTTGGTCACAGTAAAATCAATGGTGTATTAGCAAATGTGTCCTTGTTACTATGTGCCCTAATATATTAGGTAGCAAAGGAAATTGCTGTCAGTTACCTCTGAATGGTTAAGCATGAACTGGATAGCCCTTCTGGACATGTCTGTTGGAAGGGTTGACTGAAAAAAATCTTATGCACAGAGCTGCTCAAAGCCTCTCATGGCTATTTTCTACATTGCCCTTATCTAAGACTTTTGTCAGAGGGTGGTGGAAACCATCAGAGCCAAAGTTAAGAAGTAAAGGTCTCTGCCGGGCCTCATCAATAAAAAATAAATAGTCTGACCCTTGAAATTCTCTGACTAGCACTGAAGCACAGAGGTTGGGAGCTCCTCTCAGTGTGGATTTTCTTGCATAAACCCAGAAGGTTTCATCATTAGCTTCCCTGACTAATGATGAGAGGTTATATGGGGGAATATATAATACCTCCCCGTATAAATATCCTCCTCTGAAAAGTTTCAGGGGAAAAGAGAACCCCCCTACAAGGAGAGAAGTATTGTGGCAGAAGGTGGGAGGAGGGCTTTCAAGGCAGACAGGTTCCAATTCAGTCACAGCTTACAAATCTAGATGCTGTGGCATTAAGGAGCATATTTTCCTTGTAAAACACTCTCTTATATGACATTGGAGAGCAGCTGGGCAAAATTCCTTAAACCACCTCAGGGAATTAAACTGGAGGCAAAATGTACACCTAGTTTTTTGCTATCTGATTGCTTGGGTTTGTGTGGTGTACAGCTAGGAAAGCAGAGATTATTATTGAAGTCCATGTGATTCATCCACACCAACTGCAACACCAGCTTAATTTTTTTAAAAAGATTTTATATTCTTACGAGGTTCTGCAGAAGTCACTTTATGCTATCATGACTGTCATGAATTTCCAATTGAAGACCCAGCTGTGCTCCATACTTCTTCTTCCCCAGTGTCTGAGGGTTGGGTGCCATGCCTATCTGGAGTCTGCTAGGGCATAAAGGCATGAAAAAAAAATGCCAGCTGGGCGTGACAAGTTGTGAGAAACTACTAGAACTCACACTTGGGATGTCTCTGCAGAGAGAGATTTCAGATACTAAGCTGGGAATAGAAGTGCTGAGTAATATGATGACTGTTCCAGAGTCACATGTGGTTGAAGCCCATCTGCTAGGGAATAATTTCTGAGGCACGTCACATTGATCTTTGCGCTAAGGGATTTAGCATCTGTCCTGTAGTCTGTGTGAAGGAAAGAGGCTCCCAGGACTGTGTGCTGTGACAGCAGTCAAAAGGAGCAAGACAAAAGCACGGCTGAAACCTGCAAACTGGTAGTAAGCCTATTGTCTTCATAGTTTCTAGCAGCTTCAGGTTACTCTCAAGTTGGCAAGTGTGTATACACTGTGTCTTTTTTCTTTGTTCTAGTTTTTCATCGTTTTGCTGATAATTCTCCTGGCAGAGCTGATATTAGTCATTTTATTCTTTGTTTATATGGACAAGGTAAGCAAACATTCCATATAGATTAATTATCTTTACTAGCATGTAAACCAGGTTTAGTTTTTTGTTTGATGAAGGTATGTGGGTTCTCCTGGATCTTAACTTTGGTGAAGGTTTAACCTTGAGATTTTGGTTGTCTATTGTAAGCTGCTTTAGAAGGAGGAGGAGGAAGTGATGAGGAGAACAAGCAGGAGACAAACCCTGAAATAAAATCATGGTCCAGAGCCTCTCAAGAGAAGCATGAAATATTCACAGGTTATTCCAAATGCCACCATTTGTCTCACTTGACTGGGCAGTCCCAGTGAGTTTGGCATGAGTGCAGAATGAATCAAGAGGCAGTTTCTCATAGAGCCCATCTGTGGGAATCTGCTTTCTCATAGCAACTAAGTAGGCACAAGTGGCTGGCCCATCAGATACATAACACTGGAAAACTGACTGGGGACCTGGAGACCTCTGCTAAACACAGGGCAGAACCTTACAGTAGTATGAATATGTCCAGACTTATTTTAGAACAGCTCCTCCCAGACCTTTGTACCTTCTCAGGTTGTCATTATGATGCCTGCTACTTCCAGGGAGCTGAGGTGAACTGCTGATTTTGACTGGGTTGTAAAAGAGGGATGAAACAGATCTTATAATATCGTTGACCTTTATGCCAGGACCATAATCTTTTCTCTTCTACCAGCTCACTGCAGTCAGAGGCAAGGAACATTCCTACCTGCATCCAGGACTCTGGGCTCAGACTGGAATTAATACAAGAAATGAGACATCTCATATCTCCTGTTAAGCATTCCAACTTTGTCTTCTAAAAAGAAAAAGCACATTTGAAAGTCATAAATCCTACAAGCTTGCTCCCACAAGGAGAAAAACAATAATGTCTTTTTTCAACTGATTTTGTACTGGCTATTGACTGTAGCCTGCCTGAACCCATGCAAGGATAACTCCACAAAGGTTGGGAAGCTGGGACTATGGTTCTGTGGTATCAGCAAATTAAAGCAGGCCACAGGTTACAGGCAGGAGAGGCTGCTGTGGGGTATGGCCAGCTGCTCTCTCTGGCTAGGTTGCAGCAAGCTCAGCAGATTGATGATGTTCATGTTCAGTCAATTTGAATCAAATGATGACTGTATGATGGACTTTTAGCAGAGGTCTCCTATCTCAAGAGAATTAACCCACTGTTTTGCAATCTGAGGGAGAGACTAGGCCTTGGCAGCTGCTTAAAGGTCCTAATGATTTGTGAGAGTCCTGAAGCTTTTTACCTATGTTAAGTTTGTGGTGAGAGAAGGTAAAAGATGGACATTCTATATGTGTGTCTGTACCATTTGGTCCTTTCCTCTGAACAGCAGTGCATTGACTTCTTCTATCTTCTACATGGTGCAGGTCAGTGAGAGTGCAAAGAAGGATTTGAAGGAAGGTATGAAGCTATACAATTCAGAAAATAATATTGGACTGAAAAATGCATGGAATATCATTCAAGCAGAGGTAAGATATTTTCTCAATAGTAAAAAAGTAACAATTTGGTCATCAAGGCTGCTGCAGTCTAGTTAGGTGTGGCATCCATGCCTAGTCTAAAAGATGGCTAATGCAGGTTTTGATTTCTGATTTTGCACTCTTGAACATCCAGGGAATACTGTGAAACCCAGGAGTACTGTGAAACCCAGGATCAAAGTGCACTCTGTAAGGTGAATGATGCTCACCTGTCTGGGATTCTCTGTGGCTATCACAGGCATAGAGATGATCTGTAAGAACTGAGAGGCAGCAAAACCTGCATAGGTGGCACTGCAGCTTTGGCAGGATTTTGCTTTTAGCAGTTGTGGGCTTATTACCTTATTTGGTGTTTGGGCTCATGTCTCTGTGACAAGAAGATTTGGGTGTAGAGCCATTTATTTTCTTTGATTTTGTTTTTTCTTCATGTTTTTAAGCGTTTAGGTGATCAGTAACCACAGAACACCTTAAAACTACAAAAGTGTTGTGGTGGCCTTTTTGAAAATACAGAGTGATTTAGGGGAAATAAAAGTTTGTTGTTGTGTGTACTTTACAAATTGCGCTAGTTAATTTATTAATCCTTTGCTTCTGCACAGATGAAATGCTGTGGTGTGAATGACTATACAGATTGGTACCCAGTGCTGGGAGAAAACATTGTTCCAGACCGATGTTGTATGGAAAACTCCCAAGACTGTGGACGGAACTCTACTGAACTGTGGAGAACGGTAAGGCTCACTTTGCCCCGGTCAAGCCTCAGGTAGGGATGGGAAGAAACAAAATAGAGGGGATGCACATGGAAGAAAATGTAACCTTGGGGTTTCAATTTTCATCTTTCATCATTTCAGGGATGTTATGCACAAGTTATGAGGTGGTTTGATGACAATAAGCACGTCCTCGGTTCGATTGGGATGTGCGTCCTCATAATGCAGGTAATACTGGTCTGATGTTTTGCAACATGGCTTTGATTTGCTGTCAGCATTCTTGACTCTGCTGTGTGAAAAGTGATGCTCGACTGCTTTGAGCTGGAATATGATTTCAGAAATGTCAGATTTGCTTTATGAGTTCATTTAAGGCTCAGAAAGGAAGCAGGTCAGTAGTCAGTCCTGCAAAGAAGACATGCTACGCTGGGCCTTTGCTTGCCTGTGTTTTGACTTCAGGGTACCTCTTTGGAGTTCCCATATTGAGCCATCTGTTACGCTGTCTTTTCAGGAACTGGTTGATTTTTAATTTTGGAAGCAAGTTCTAGAAATTGCCAAAATTAGTCAAGTCATGGCCACTGTACTGGGGAGGTCAGTGCATTAAAAAAAAAAAAAAAAAAGAGCAGAAGTATCATAATAATCTGTTAAGGTTTTGGGGTTCTTTCTCCAGGGCAGTGGTCACGGCACCAAGCTTGCCAGAGTTCAAGTATTTGGTCAATGCTCTCAGGTGCATGGTGTGATTTTTGTTATCCTGTGCAAGGCCAGGAGTTGGACTCAATGATTCTTGTGGGTCCCTTTCAATTCAGGATATTCTATCATTCTATCACTGCCATACTTTCGGGGGAGAATATCTGAATCTGATCTTTTCAGTCACAATTACCTGACTAAACAAGCACAAGTTATTGGGTCAAAGGGAAGAGTGACTTGTATGTATTGATTCCTAAAAGTTGTTGCATGTATGACAAAGAACCCTAAGAGCTTTTTGTCCTCCATCTGCGCTCTAACAGATACAACCCTGGACATCACTGTGTGCCTGAACAACATACATTCAGGTTTACTGCTCAATGTTTGAAGATTGAGAAATGTGGCTAGTGTAAAATGGCTGTTCAGACTACAGCTGGGCCATGAACACAGGTCAGCTATGCAGTTTTGGCAGCCTTCCTATACTAAAGCCCTTATTGTTTGTTTTCCTTCAGATTCTTGGCATGGCCTTCTCCATGACACTATTCCAGCAGATTCACAGGACTGGCAAAAAATATGATGCCTAAAGCCTCTGAAATATAATCACACCAACCTTTCTGTCTCATCATAAAATGAACACAAAGAATGACTGCAAGGAGCAGCACGCCTAGCCCTGCTGAGGAAATCCGTCCCGTTGACAGATCCACTTCATTGTTAGTTGTCTAGTTATTATCACAACTTATTTGACTCTTTTCTTTTTTTCTGTTTCACATTTGCCATTTATTTGCCAAAGAGGGGGGAAACTCCCCAAACAAATGGATTTTCTACATGAAATCATAGATCTGCTCTAAGAATGTTTCTTAACTTAAGAAAATGTTTCGCTCTACTAATCCATGCTATATGTGCGAAAATTACATGTGTTTGACTTCAAGGGAGAATTCTTCAAAGTCTTCCATTAGGTTTTCAACCCTTATGTCAAATTTACTGGAAGACTCGGAAAAGCCACTCTAACTGAGAGTCCTAGGAATTGGAGCTGCTTTGCTTTGCAGCTTCTTGTACCTTACGGTGTATACTTTTTTATTATGATAATGATGATGATTATTATTATGATGGATATAGCTTAGAATTTAGTTGCCTGACTTATACCTTCTTACTGTTTTTGGTTTTACACATTTATTGTACATTAATTTGGGAACCGCTGTGCGATCTCCAGAGGACATGTTTTGCAGAGTTGACAGTAGGTGCGGGCAAAGACATAACTTTTCTCAAGTCTGTGGGGAGGCAACACCTACCTTTACCAGGGCCTTGATGCCCTTACTGTAACAAAGGTATTTCCTTTAAAATCAGAGACTCTTTGCTCAGATGGAATGCAAAGCCTTCCCATTGGAGCAGATGATGAGCTTCCTACTTCTGCAAGGCAAAGTTCCAATGCCTTTACTCACCCAAAGCAGTGCCTGGCTGCTTTATGTCATGCTACTTTGAAAGCTGTAAGTACTGACTAAGCAAGTTACTGCTGGCACAAAGGAGAGAGATTGCAGTATGACCTATTGGCAGCAGACTGTGTTGTCTGCTTCAAAAGGTTTGCCCAAGGCATGGCAAGCTGCTGGATGTGAAGGAAGGGGATGGCAGTTTGATGGCACCATTATCATGCCATGGCCTTTGTTGTAGGGATTTCCTCAGGCCAAAGACAGCTGTCTCCCTGAGCTAGAAAAGACAGTTTGATTATGAATGACCAGATGATGCAGGAAGGGGACAGTTTCCAGAACAGCACTCAGAGATGGTCTATATTGGCACACCTTCAGTGCAGAATTGTTTTTTGCTGACAGATTGCCAAGTTCATCCACTGGAGTAGTTTACTCAATGCATATTTTTAGCAACATTCCTGTTAGAAAACTTGAACATGTATTTCTCTACTTTGAATGCTTCTTCATTGCAAGGGGCCCCACTTGCCCATTGTTACAGGTTTTTGCTGTTTTGTGAAGGAAGAAGGAAAGGCTCAGACAATGGGGGATGCTCTGGTTCAACTTCAGTCGGGGCTTGACTCAGCTCTGAAAGAAACACTGCTTTTTGCATGGACAGCTGTCAGAAGTGACCTTCAAAGGGTACCTCATTCAGTGTCACTCTCAAAGAGATATTGACACATATGTGAAATGGGGTTCACTGTGACATTATCAGGCTGAGGATGAGGAGATTTTGTGCCTTTCAGAGCCATGCCATCTCAAACTACTCCTCTGGTAAGCAAGATTCCAATAATGTTTAATCTGAATATTCATACTTCAAGCTCTAAAAAGATGTAATTTTCCTTGTATCATCCAGCCTATCTTTTCCTTGTGGGCTGAAATAGCTGTTGAGCCACTTTATATTTGGGAGGTTTCAGTCCTCTCTTTATCTTCCTAATAAGTCCTGCATGCATCTGTACATCTGGCAGCAGTAGTGTTTTGTGTGACCTACGTGTCACTTTTTTGAGTTCCTGTGAAATCAGTGTGACAGGAAGGAGTGTGAATGTGTGGGAGATAGAGATGAATTTGGGTGTTGCAGTGAAGAAAAAGGTTGCTATTCTTAGAGCACAGCCCTTGCCCATATGAGCACAATGCCCAAGTTTTCACAGGGCTCTCTCTGGATTCCCACTGAAGCAGACAAGGCCATATGGGTTCAGCTATTTCATTTGGATTGCCTTTGAAGGAGTCAGGGAAGGAGCAGAGGGAAAGCACAGAAACTGAATCCAGTTTTACTTCCATTTCTAACAAAAATTGGGACCAGGAGCATCTGAGCCTCACTGGAGATGGCTGTTCCACGTTGAAGAAGGGGCTCTGATGCCCAGTGTATTTGCTGCTACACGTAAGACTGTATCCAAAGTTGCTAAGATGTATTCCCAGTTTTGCAGGAAAAAACAGGATGGTTTTAGTCTGATGGCTCCACTGCATTCTCCCTTTGGGCAGAGGTGCTTAGCTTTCTCTAGATTTTCTGGTGCTCAAAAAGAGCCAGGTGCCGGGCTGAGTAGGAGCATCATCTCTGTCCTTTTGGGTCGCACAGTGGTACCTGCCGCATCTTAAATTTAATCTGCAGTCAGTTTTTGTACAAAAATGGTAAAATATATTAGTGAAAGTAATAAGGAAATAAAAGATGTTTATGAGTAACTCAGAGATAAAATGTGTAGTTGCAAACTCAGCTACTTTGCCTTCCATCCAAACTTATTTTTCTAGAATGCTTCATTCCATTTCACGATCTAGAAGCATAGATCCTGAAATCTTTTTTTAATGACTACTTTAGGCATTTTAAGCACAGTATTAAGTGAGATAGTTACATGAGCTTCATGTCTTCATCTCTATGAAGCCACCTACAGGAGAGGAATCAAAAGCAGGACTGATTTGTGTCTCTAGCTGACTCTCTGATGTGGGAGGTGATGACAGACATCCTCAAAGAAGCAGAAAGGTAATACCACTTCCTAGGCAGCAAAAAACAGCTCTGGAAAGTGTGAGATTGCAGCACTCAGTTTGTCAGAGAAGGCACTAATTGTCCTGTAAACTGGTCAAAGGGAGCTTTGGCTCATGTATGTATGCACTTTTTTTTGCTTATGCTGGTGGGTGGCTGCCTGTGTATTTTCCCCAAATGTCACTCTGATTATTTAACTATAAGTTTTTAGCATGTTTTTAAATAAAAACTGATACTGAGTAAAAGTATCTTTAATATACACAAATATTGATTTGTATAAATGCATACCTCCCTGTATCTCTAGTTCATGAAAGCACAGTTCAAGTCTGTGAAAGTGCTGTTTCTCTGAGTGTTCCTTCAGACTGTAGCATTACCTGCTGTCTTACTGTCCTTCGTGCTCGGGAGCTGCCAGAGAACTTACGCAGAGACAAAACAGGAGAACTGAGAACTGCCTGAAGAAGCTCTGTTTGAAAGCTGATGAAGTGTGAGTTAGCAGTGAGTTCTGCTCACTCCTGGTCGTACCAAGGCTGTTTGTTACAGGAAGCCCAGGTGGAAGGTGCTCAAAAAAAGGGCCCGTAGCTAAGTAGCGTGTGAAATGCTAAAAGACAATGACATAAATGTCTCCAAGATGACAGAAGATGCCTTGGATATGCCATGCTTTGAGTTCCTGGACTGTGGCTACGTTAGGCCAACTCTCCTATCCTGTGTCCACCCGCTCCATTTCTGTGCATGAAATACAAACTCACACACAGGGAGGGTGCAAGCACAGAAGGCAGCCAGACTGATCCTCCTGGGTGATGTGTCAGTCAGGCATAGAAAAGGCAAGGAGAAAAAGGATGTTTTCCCAGCAGATGGTTCTTGGGAGCAGCATGGAATAGGCCACACGTAATTCTGATGTAATTTCTTTCCGTAAGTTGAGCAGCTTCATCCTGTAGCTGGCATGGGGAAACCTGGAGATGTTTGCCTCTGGGCTAGCCATCAGTTGTGCAGTAGAGAGTAGACACTAAGAAACAACATGCCATTCCCACCGGGTGATGTTTGCACCAGTGTTTCTTCTATGCAATACCTACTTTCGCCTTTATATAAAAGATTTTTACTAGGATGATATAAAAATAAAGGATTTTTTAAAAGGTGCCTCTTTCAGCTCATTTGTCTCCTAACTCCACCACGGAAACTAGAAAGGGACAAAAAAAACTTTCCAAAAGGTGACTCACAAAGATCTATTCCAGCTCCACTGCAGTAGAAATGCAGAGCTCTTGAAGCTGTTTCATTTTGTGAAAAGATTCCTCTCCCCTGCCTCCATGCCACCTTCCCTAGTCCTCTTTTATCCTTCAAAACAATACTAAAACAGAGAAAGGTGTGAAAAATCCCCAAATAATGGAAAAATGGTTTTGAGAGCCTGATACAGGAAAGAGATTGCAAGTGTCCCAGAGAACACAGAATAGCTGAAGTGAGGACAAAATAGTAGAGAGCTTGAAAGACATCCAGAGGACACTGAGAAGTCTCAGACAAAATTCGAACACTGATTAACACTCAGATGGAGAATGATTACAGAATAGCTCTCCAAATGCCAGGAAAGTAGAAGATGGGCTGAAAGATGAAACAGGAGCCAAGCAGAAGTGAACAAAGCAACAGAGAGTCCGAGAAATTCTGAGTGCATAAACTAGCCTCAGGGAAAGGAAGAAAATCTGTAAGTGTTCAAGAAAACAAAATGCAGCAGTGTCAGAGGCCAAGAAGGAATGAAAGAGGTAAGGCAAGGGACTCCCCAGAGAATACAGAAGAGGCTCAGTGATAACAACAAAGTATCAGGGCTATTAAAGGAGCTCCAGACTACTCAGTAGTACCAAGGGTGGCCTCAAGAGAAGATTAAAAAAAAAGGGGGGGAGGAAGATTGATAGTGCCCCAAAGAGTAGCATCAAAGAAGGGAAAATGAGCCAAAAATCTGTAAAAGACTCAGAGAACACAAAGTAGCCTCAAAGAGGCAAAGGAACTAGTAGAAAGCCTGAAAGAACCATGATGAACACACAAGAGACTTTGACAACAAGAAAGTATCAGAGATTCTGAAAGTGCTGTAGGAGTGTATGCCTTCAGCTGCTAAGAGAGGAGAGAGGCTAAAAGAGCAACAAAAAATAGCCTTGGAGAAGGGAAGAAACAAGCATGAAGGCTGAAAAAGTCCCAGGAGAAAGAAAAGAAGCTGCTGAGATGCCATGAACCTCGAAAGAAGACTAAAGCAGCCCCAGAAAATCCAGTCACAAACTTCAAAAAAAGGGGCTGAAAGGTGAGTGGGATATGAAACAAGCAGAAAGACTGGAAGTGCTCCAAAGTCCCCTCAGTAAGAGGAAGGAAGAAACTGAAAGACAGCCAAAGCAGCTTAGGAGAGGCTAGGGAAGAAGTGGAGAGGTTGGGAGAGTCCCAGAGAACAGAGTAGCCTTACAGATACTGAGAGATTAGAAGAAAGCCAGAGAGAATCTCAGAGAAGAAAGTAACATAAAGTCTGCAAATGTGAAGGATAAAAAGATTAGCTTTAAAAAGGTGGGAAAGGGTAGGCAAGAAAGAGACCCAGAGATCGTACAGTTGCCTTGGAGAGGAGAGGAAATACAGCAGAAACACTGAAAGAACCTTGAGAGAGCAGAGAGTAGCTTCACAGAGACCAAGAAAGAAGCAGATGTTAAAAGAGTCCAGGGATGGCACACAGTACCACTGGAGGAGAGACACTAGAAGAACCCCACTGCATGCAGAGTATCCTTGGGCAAGCTTTCCCAGTTAGGCTGGAAGGCCTGTTGGAAAACATGCTCCCATCCTTGTTCCGCAGAGCAGGGGTCCGTAAAAGCCAAAGCTCTGTCTGCAACACTGGCTGTGCAGTCAGGCCTTAACCCACGGGCTGGGGGCTCTCCTGCCCAAGCCGTGCCTTTCCACTGGCAGGATCAAGGAGAACAGCTCCAGTGCCCTGGTACCCACATGAGGAGCAGGCCCAAGTCCAGACATGCCTTGGTGCTCTCTGCGACAGCCCCAAGTCCGACCTCCCTGCAATCAGGAGGTCATTCGAGGCACAAACCAGGTCAGTAGATGGGTGAGTGCCTCTGTACCCTGTAGGAGGGATCTCCAAGCACTGGGTCCCAGCACTGGCTCAGGTGTGGTGCAGATGCAGCTGATTGTGGTGCATCCCTTGGCAATTCACAGCATCCTGAGGTAAACAATGGGTGGTGAGTACATGGATTACAGCTCGGATGTGTGTGTGCACATTTGAGTATGGGAACGTGTTGTAGCTGTGTGGAAGCTCGACTGTGTGTACACCCGAGAGACTCTGGATATTTTCTTTTCTCACTTTGTGGCAGGTTGGCCCTCACCCACAGCTAAATACCACACAATATCTCACCTCTATCCCAGCCAAAACCACAGCAGGATAGGGAGAGCAAAAGTGAGAAAACACACAGACTGAGATAAATATAGTTTATTAACTGAAGGAAAGAGGAAAGGGGGGAAAAAGAGTGATGCAAAAGCAGACATGTCCAGTCAGTCTCTGAGCAATGGCTGCCTTTCCAAAATCTCTCCATCCTCAATTTCTGTTACTGTGTATGATATTGTAGAGCATACAATATCATATGGGTCAGTTTAGGTCAGCTGTCCTGCTTGTGTCCCCTCCAAATTCTCGAGTATCCCTGAGGGTGTCTGAGTGGGTGTAAGAGAAAGTCTTGGTGCTGTGCAAGCAGTGCTCAGCAATAACCAGAACACTGGTATGTTACTAAAGGATGCTTTAGTCACAAATCCCAAATGCAGCACCATACAGTCTGCTACAAAGAAAATTAACTCTATCCCAGCCAGACCCCAGTATGCTCTTAAACATCACTTGAGAGCTAGTGGGTGGAGACACGAGGATCCAGAGAGATGTGGAAAGTAATTTTGCACTTTCTTCTTATGAAACCCTCTCCTCTTCAGACTTCCCAGACAAACACAGTCTCCCAACCCCACAGTTTGCAGTGTGGCATTGTCTCTGTCATCCCAGTCTTGCTCACCACATTCCCCAGACACAGAAGAAACTATGGATACTTGCTTGTGCTGCCTAATGTAACTGGGCTCAAAAGTACTCTGCAGATCCTCCTCTCTCCTCAGAGATAGTCCAGCCCAGCATAGGCAGCAAAGATGGACAAGCCATTCCCTATCTAAGTGTTATTCACTAGGAGGTGAGGTGGACAGAGATGAACATTGAACAAGGTTGTAAGTAATCCCTGATCTGTTCCTAGGCTGCAATGAATGGTGGGAGAGGAATGCATCAGGCTATAGATAAATCTTTTTTCTCTATATAGAGAAGTAATGTTTATATTCAAATCTCAGGCTAAGAGAGTCCATTTCAGGAATGTACATAGAAACAAACACTATGCATACTCCACACAGAGGAGGTTAGAGGTTAGTCTCCTTCCTTCCTTCCTTCCTTCCTTCCTTCCTTCCTTCCTTCCTGCCTTCCTGCCTTCCTGCCTTCCTGCCTGCCTTCCTGCCTTCCTTCCTGCCTTCCTTCCTGCCTTCCTTCCTGCCTTCCTGCCTTCCTAGGCAGACACACCTTTCTCTTAAACCAGGACATCAGGGAAATAGGGTGATGAGTGAAGTTCAGTCATTAGAACAACACAGAGGGAGCAGCAGTGCAGGGTCAGTGAGAACCAGCCCCATGCAGCTGTTCATGTGTCATACCTGAGGAATTGGTGCTGGCAGACTCACTGGTTTTGAGGTTATCCCATTCTCTGACTGTGTGACTCAGGTAAACAGTCATTATGCAATGCTGCAGTTAGCAATGTTGTGCCAGCCTAGGAAAGGTAGGAGTAAAAAATTAGTGCAGGTATTAAAGCATTCTTCCTAGTGGACCTTCTGTGTTCATCTCCAGAGAGAAACAAACAAACTAAAAGCTCTCTGTTTTCTGCAGCTGCTACAAGAGTATCTTTTTGTATTTAAATTCTCTTAATGTCATCTGAAGATCTGGAAACTTCTTGGACTCCTCCTCCCTGCAGAAAAAAACATAAAACCACAAAACCCCAAGCCCCAAACAAACAATTCAGGGATGGTGGAGCTCAGTTTACCCATTAAAGGAGACAGAAGACAACTGGCAATTTTAAGCAACCAAAGTAATGACGATGTATTAGATAAGAGACTGAAACAACCAGGGGAAAAAAGAACATCTAGGAATGTGAAAGAAAAGTGAAAGGGGACAAGGAAGTCTCTTGCATATCAGTTTTATTGTCCATTAATAAGGGATAGAACATGAGAACATGTACTGCTTGGGACAATGGCTTTCAGTAAGCATCACCAAAAAAAAAAAAAAAAAGCATCAAAGAATTGAGATGTTCCCAGACCTTTTCCATCTCCCACAGAGTGCAGAATAGGCATAGCTAAGGAAAGCACAGCAGGAACAGGGCTAGAAAATTATCTTCTAGAAAACAGAAAGGTGCAGGGAATTTAGGTTAAGAAAAATCACTTGACACATCTATCAGATCCTTAAACAACAAATCAAGAGGATGTAGACTTTCAAGTAAAGAATGTAAAATAATATTCTTCTACAGTTTCCTCCACATCTCAAGACCAATTCCATATTTGAGGTGGACAGCCACAGCCTCCAGATGTGATGCTCTGTAATAAGCAGAGTATTTCCTCAATCTCTTCTCTTGCTTCTGGACAACTGTATTTGTGAGTGTACAACTTTGTAGATACTACAGGTGTCACATGCATCCTACAATTTGATTTATGCTGCAATACACATGCTCGTCATAAAATCTTGAAGTTTCCTCAAAAGTTGCAAAACACTGTCAGTATTTTATTTTCATGGCACAGTCATTGTACTGTTATGGAGAGTCTTGGGGGCATGGAGTGTTTATATTTTGTTCCTTTTTTGGTTGTTCTTTTTGGTTTCCACTTTCAGTTAATGCTGGCAGAATTATAAGTAATTATCATTTACATTATCATTCAGTTGCATATATGTATCATTACACTGATTTTTAAAAATTAATCTACTATGAAATGGCAAATACCAAAGAATCTCTCACTTTCCCATCTTGGAGAATGTATAGCAGCAGTTTATGTTCCTTGTCTTTTCTTAGTTGATACATTCAAGGGTAGAGAGCAGCTCTTCAGAGGGACACAGAAAATCTGGACAAGTGGGCTCAGAGGCACCATATTGAACTGAAAATGGACAAAAAGCAAAATTCTGCACCTGGGAAGAGATCATCCCTGGCAACATATGGGTTAGGAAATGGTGAGCAGCTATTCTGAAAAGGCAACGTGGTCCTGGCAGATGGAAAGCTGGATGTGATCCCACAGTGTGCCCTGGAGGCAGTGGGGGACAACTGCACCCTTGGCTATAAAATAGCAGGACCATATTCAGGATCTCAAAAGAAAGGAATACTAGGATTTTTTAACCCCATCTAAAATACTGCATCCAGATTGAGGTTCATCAATATATGAAAGGCTGATAAAATTGATCAACTGAAACAATTTCAGCAGGGGAGCACCAAGACAGTCAGGAGGTCAGAGCACTTGTCCTGTGAAGAGAAACTGATAGACCTGGACTTGGTTAACCTGAATGGGAGCAACTAACTGCAATATTCCAACAAAAGATTCCTTCTGCAGAGGTTAAGAAGACCAGGTCAAGCTCCTCACAGTAGTGCATGATGGTAGGAAGAGGCAGAAGGCTTAACCTGTAATGAGAGGATATAGAGAAAACTTTTTAATACCAATGAGAGTCAAGTGTCAAGCACTGAGAGAGGTTGGCTAGAGAGGTTGTACTGTCTATATCCTTGTAGGTTTCAAGACCTGACTGGATACAGTCCTGAACAAAATGACATGACCTCCTAGATGACTCTGATTTAAGCAGGAGGTTGTGCTAGATCATATAATTTTGGAATGGTTTGGGTTGGAGGAGACCCTAAAGATCATCTGGTTCCAAACCCCTTGCCATGGGCAGGGACACCTTCCACTGGACCAGGTTACTCAGAGCCCCACCCAGCCTGTCCTTGAGCACTTCCAAGGACAGAAGGTCACAATGAGGTCTCCCTGGAACTACCTCTCCTCCAGGCTAACAGCTCCAACTCTCTCAGTTTGTCTGTGGAAAAGGGGTGCTCCAGCCCTCTGAACACTCTTGTGGCCCTCCTCAAAGATGACCAAGGTGCATTCCAATTTGAATCCTTTTAATCCCCTGTCTGATACAATTAAAGAAGCACTATTCTGGGGTAATTGTCTGTGATTTCCTTTTGCTTCAGGTAGCTTTTCCCAGCTTGGAGACCCTGTGTGTTATTTTCCTATTATTTTCCTATCCAGGGAAAGGCACTGCCAGGAAGACTGAGGGAGCTCACCTCACAGGGTTACAGTGAAAGGGAAGAGTCAATGTACACAAGTTGCAACACCAGAAATTCTGGAATGGACAGAAGGACAAAAGCTTCTTGAAAACAGTTCAGCAGACATGCCTGGAGGCCTGGAGAGAAAAAAAAAAAAAAAAAAAGTTTGAATGAGGAATTAAGCAACCTAATCTAGATTTTTAGCAGGCCTGCTTTGGTAAGGAGTCTAGATTAAAGAACTTCATCAGTCCATTTAAACCTAAATTCTTCCATGATCCTACATTTTATGTACCAGGCAGTACCAGGGAGTTCTCTCTTTCACTTCCATTTGACCATTCCCTGTGAGAATGGGTTTGTAACTCAAGTCATGTGCCCAAGCCTCTCCACTTTCTGCCTTTTTGCTGCTTGAAGTAGAGGCTGATGAGAATCAATTGATGCAATTATGTTTTCTTCATATAGGCTATTAGTCTGCACACAGTACATCACATATCCACAGAAATCTTTGGATTTGGAAGGTTTTTATGCTGTTGTTGCCATAAGGAGTCTGGCATTAGCATGTAGCTTCCTAAGAACACAGTCTCATAACAAGCTATGTTTCCCTGCAATGAAGATATTCTTGTCTCAGGAGAGGTTTACTCTCCATTATCAATTATCAATCTAAACATACAAAGAAAGGGAAGAAACACACAACAAAAATCTCAACTTTATCACATGCTTCAAGGCATGGCAGCAGAAATCTCTATAAAACTTCTGGCTGCTAGAAAACTGTGCATTGTGCTACTGTAACTTCAAATACACTACAAAATTCTGTGAAAAGTCTGATGGTTATTTAAAAAATTCACAACACACAGCAGTAGCAATAGAAATAAATTACTCAAAGAGGACCACTTTTAAACTTAAAGCATTATCAGCATCTTTTCAATAAAAAACAAAAAAACAAACAAGGTTAAACAGACATTCAGCAGCTAAGGTGGTAACAGAATCCTTCCTTGCTTCTAGGCTTAGTATAGTTCCATAAAGCAAGACAGGGTATGCCCCAACAAATTTCATGTGCTTTCCAGCAATGTCAATACAAATAACATACTTGAAAAAAGATGGCTCTACTTCCAGAAAGCTCTTTTATTCCAGAAGCATTATATTCATGCCGCTGAAATACTTCCAGTGATTCACCATGGGCTGCTTGACTGTTTAACTCAAATAACCTTTTCTAACTCTGTATTCAGAGGCAAGGTCAGCACAGCCAGAATCTGGATAAACATCCTGTTTGACACTCCCTCAGAATTGGAGAAATCAATCATTTTCACTCTGCCTGTGTTCTTGGCATGCTGCTCAATGAAAATCCTTCACTGCAGGATGTGCTGCAACGACTGCACACATGTACGAGGACTGCCTGTGTTTTGGATGTCACCAGGCCACTGGCTGACTGCAGAGCGCTGTGGATGGTGTCACTGCCAGCTTCTCCACACAGCAGCTCCTCTCCTAGACCGTTTGCACCAAAGGGCTTTGGTGAGCTACGCTCAGCACTGTGACTTCTCTTACTGACTGCTCCAGAGCTGCTGCTGCTGCTGCCAGACCACGCTGTGGCATAAAGCTGCTCAGCAGCCTCTCATTGTTGCCCTCTTTGCTCTGTGTGACCCTTGCCGAGCAGGGTGTGATGGCCACAGCTGCTGCCATGCCTGGCACCATCATGGTGTCACAGCTCAGGCTCTGCCAGGGACAGGTACCGGTACCGCTACTGGAACTAGGGCTGGGACTGTTACGGTTACTGGTGCTGGCACTGGAACTGTGACTGGCACTGATCCTGGCACTGGAACTGGGCCTGGTACTCACACAGCTGCAGGGACAGGTACAGCTATTGGTACCAGAACTGGAACTGGGATTGATACCAGTGCTAGTACTGGTGCTGGTGCTTGGACTGGGACTGGGCCTGGTTTTGGAATTGGGACTGATGCTGGAACTGGGCCTGGTAAAGGTAGTGCGAGTGGCACTGGTATTGAACTGGTATCGATACTGGCACTGGGCCTGGTATTTGTACTGGTACAGGTACTTGGACTGTTTTGGAACTGGGACTGGTGCTGGAACTGGTGCTGGTACTGGCACAGGCAGCGGTATCGATGCTGGAACTAGGCCTGGTACTGGTATTGGTATTGCAGCAGGTGTTTGGACTGTTTTTGGCACTGGGACTGGAGCTGGCAGTGGTGCTGGGTCGGGACCGTTCCGGTGCTGCTACCGGCGCTGACACTGCCTCACAGATCCCGGCGCTGCCGTGCAAGCCCGGGCACAGCTCCGGGGCCCGGGCCGGGTCGCGTCACGACAGCGGCTCCGCCCCCGGCCCGCCCCCGCCGCCGCGTTCATTTGCATGGCCGCCCCCGACGGGCCAATGGGG
>VZTB01002118.1:385153-408667 GCA_013397245.1 Thryothorus ludovicianus
GCAGGCCGCCGCCGCCCCGCCCCGCGCCGCCGCGCAGCGCGCTGCCAGGTTGGGCACGGGGGTGGGAGGTGTCGGCCGCTGCGTGTGGGAGCGGCCTGCGCGCCCGATAGAGGGGTAGCGGTGGAGCGCTCGGCTCGGTGGCCGGGCCCTTGGGCGCCGATGGATTCCGCTCTGGAGGGTGCGGTTACGGGTGTGATCGCGGCGGTGGCCCCCGGCAGCACGGAGCGGGTGCGTGGGGGCGCAGGTGGGAAGGGCGGTGCGGTTCCGCCGCCTGCCCCGTACTGGGGCTAGCGCCGGTCCTTCTCCTCGCCTCCCCTGCCAAGCGCCGCGGGCGCGCCTCACGCAGGTCTCCTCATCTGGTGTCGTGTTCTCTGAGGAAGAGCCGGAGAGTCCCCCGGCCCTGCCTGTGTTCCCCGCAGGGCTCTGTGCCGAGTCGGCGTCTGTAGGTAGGAGAGCCTTTGGCAATAAAGCACGGTGTGCCAAGCGAAGCAGACAACGCAGGAATCCAGACTGAGTAGTCCATTGGGATGCTGCTGTGTTTGTTATCAGCCGGGTGGTGAGGCCCTGGCACAGGTTGCCCGGAGAAGCTGTGGGTGCCCCATCCCTGGCAGTGTTCAAGGCCAGGTTGGATGGGATTTGGAGTAACCTGGTCCAGTGGTACCTCAGGCTGGCTGGATGCTGCAGCTGAGGGCTTGGAGACAAGTCCAGGCATGCAGGAGCCCAGGTTTACCTTTGGTAGAGAGGCTTTAAGGCGAGGGTGAAAGGCAAGAGTCAGTTCTGATGGAGAGTTTTGTTCCAGCAGATTTATTCCTGGCCACAAGGCCACTGAATCCAGCAACAGCTCCACCAGAGCTCCCGACTCCATGGCTGTTGGCCCTTTTACCCAGGGGAGAGGGGGAGGGAAGGAACACAGGTGACCACCAACCAGGTATGAAGGAAAGTCCTAAGGGACAGAGGACACTTGGATGGCCCAATGTCTTTCCAGGGGTGGGAAGCAGCTTTTGAATTCTGCCAACCACTGGACTCCCTTCTGGAATGCCAGGGTTGACAGGCAGCACTCATCAGGGGTCAGGATGTGGAAAGGAGGAATGATTGACAAACGTGGCAGGGGAATCATCTGGGAGGGACCTGGGGTATCTGAGGCACATCATGACATCACACCTCAACAGACTACCTCTGCCTGCTCTCAGTAGGATAGAACATAGCCAAATACTGACCCAAGAGGAAGAATCAAATTGAAAGATTTTCATCAAAAGATGTTGGCCAGTTGTGCTTTTAACACCAAGTGAATGTAGGCTCTGTGGCTGTGTTGCTGTGGGTAATAGAAGAGATATTGACAGATGCCCTCTGAAGCAGAGAGTGGTTTCTTATCTCCTCCAAAATACTTTTTCTATTCAGCTGGTGAAGCTCTTGTGTAGTGCTGCTTGAACTTGAGGCAGTAAACCATACATGTAGCCCTGGGTAGGCTTCTATTTTCACTGAAGTAGGTTTGTCCTCAGATTCTGCTGTTTGGTGATGGTTTGGAGCTCCAACTACCATCCCCCTGATCTCTTAAGCATCTGGACTCTTGTAACCCTTTAGAGCTTTTCATTATTAGAGTACAGCCTCTAGCTATTATCACAAAGAGGTTTCTCAAATTTTTTTTTTTCCAAACAACTACTATAATATTTATTATAGAATATAATNATATATATAATATAAATACTATTAGCTTGGAAAAAATGGGGGGTGTTAGAAGTGCCTCCTGCTCTGAGCTGCTGCCTCTGTAGCAATGGCCAGAACGGGGATGCCTGCTTTTAGTCTCCAGTATTTGTCTTCTTCAGGTCTCTGTTTTTTCTGGGTTGAAGTGACCAGGAAACAACTGAAGCATCCAGGATACTAACTGCACATTGTTTGACTTGTGCTGGAGGGTGTTGTTTCACTTCTTGGAAGAAAAAGTGAACTTGAGGACATATTTGGGAAGAATGCCAAAGTGTTTTGCTTATACAGTTGGAGTGGATGAATTGCTGACCTTTTCTGGGGGTGGGGCAAGTTTTCTCTCTGAAAGATTCCCTGAAACTTACTTAGAATTTTTTCTTGGGGATGTAGTTGCAGAAAGTTGACACATTAGGAAATGTATGCAAATAGAGGTAAGCACTTTCAGAGTTTTCAGAATTTTGTTGATGAACAAAGAATGAGTTGAATTCTGCAGGGACTATTCTGACGGTATTCTGGCATAACCTAAGCATAGGCTTAAACTTGTCTAGCTGCATTTTGAACTTCCATAAATTTGCAGCATCCACACCATACCATGAAAAGAAATTCCATAGGTTGCCATCTGGTTCATGAAGTTTTTATTTCACTTACTTTGAACTTCACATGTGCAATCTTTGATAGGTGTCTCCTCAGTATGTCAGAAGAAAATTATTCCCTGTTTGGTTTTGTCATGATTTTGTAGACTTCTGCTATATCCTTTCCTCAGTTCTTTTTCTTCCATCTTTCAGGACCCCAGCTGTGTCATTGCTTGTTTGAGAGCCACTATTTTTTTGGTGTGGACTTTCTCTGTTAATACGAGTACAGAGCACCAGGAATTTTACTGTGTCATTAGGGAGAAAATTCTTCATCATGCAGTGTGAAGGAATAATCTGCTGTGGTCTTGCACAGTTAAATAATTGTATTCTTTGTCTTAGTTTTAATTTTTTTTGTTATAACTTTTGATTTCCAGTCTGATTTGTTTACTGCTGGTGAGTACCTAGTAGATATTTCCATCAAGCTGTTGATGTAACCCCAGCACATTGTTCTTGAGAAGTAGGAGTGAAGAGCCTGTTGTATGTTTCTGACTGGCCTTGATCCTATAACCATCAATATGAAATTTAGCACCTCTCTTTGATCACAAAAAGCCTGTAGCTCTTGCCTTTACTGTCACCCTTTACAGACAATCAAGAGAATTCTGTAAGTGTTTAACTAATTTAAAAGATAATACTGGATAAGTAGCAAATTGAGAGTTTTTATCTGGAAAAGAAAGAACAGATCTGTCCTCACTCAGCCTGATAGGATTTCTTTTTATTTTTTTTAGTTATTGCAAATGCACATTATTTTGCTTTTTTCATAGATTTCTCTGAAATTTTTTGTGTGTATGTGTGTTAATGTTTCAGGAAATGCTTCAAGGACCATCAGAAGATGTGTTTGCAAAGATGGAAAGTTCAGTTGAAGACATGGACACCTCCGATACCCAGTGGGGCTGGTTTTATTTGGCTGAGTGTGGTAAATGGCATATGTTTCAGGTAAATACCTATGAAGTTATATTGGCTCTGATGGATTCCATACATCAAATTACCTGTGGCTGAGTTTGTCTGAATGTGCTTTTTCTTTTATTTTGAAGACCGACTCAAACAGTCACTGCTCTATCAGCAGTGAAGATATTGAAAGGAGTTTCCGAGCAGACCCTCATGGATCTCTGTCTTTTACCACTGCAAAGTTTAACTACACACTGGATTTCTCAGGTATGTGTCTTTCCAAAAGGTTTGAACACTAGAAGGTCTCAGATACACCAGCACATTTGTTCATTCAGCAGGTGGTTGTCCTCATATCTGGTCTGAAAATATGATTAAGAATGTCTTCTTTACTGGAAAGTACATAGGAGTTTTTAGAAACAGCTGTCCTGATACATTTTTTCTTTTTTTTGGTGTAGTTTAATAATGAAGTAGAGTGTTTTTGTTTAATAGCACTCCACTGTGTTCCTACTGCTTGTTTCAGCTGCAGGTGGCATGTAGGGTACATCTCTTGAACTGGGAAGGCTGAACCTTTTTTCTTTCATGTGCAACTGCCTGTAAGCTTGGGGAACCTCCTCCATTCAGTCTGTATAAGAAACAATGCTATGAAGGAGGCTTCCTGCAAAATACTGGCATCAAAGTGATTTAATAATTCTGCAGGTAGTTGAAGCCAGTTCTGTCCTCAGAATAACCAGGAGATAGGCAAAAGGATTTACTTGTAGGTTGCAAAGATCTCACTTATACCGTTCTTATAAATTACAGAGTATTACAAGTTTCTAATGTATGTAACTAATTATAAATGCAATCTGTTCTTTATTCAAAGGTGTGTTCTAGTGGTTTTTTTTCATTTTTCTATTCATAGATGGCTTCTTTTCTGATTAAATTACAAAACAGCTATGTGCTTAAATATAGGAAATTAAGGAAATAAATACATATTCCAATATATGTATTCAAATTTCAAATATTTCAAATACAGAAAGTGGGGACTGAGTATAACAGCAATATACTGGTAGTAAAGTGGAATCTAACAATACAAGGAGTTTCATGCTTGCTTGTGTTGAAATGTCTTTTTATAAAAAACTATCTTTTTTATCCAGAATAAAAACACTATAAGCAGATGTTAAAGAACAACTTTTATGTTACTCTCTTTAGGTCATGATTTCTTAGACTAAGGATAGTGTGTTCTTTGTTATCCCATTCAAGTCAGTGGAAGTTTTGCCTGTGATTTAGTGGGGCTGAATGTTAGATGGATATTTTAAAAATAAATGCTTAGTGTGTGTAATATTTGGACATTTTGCCAACTCATATAAATGACAGTGCATTTAGAAATATTTATTGAAAATGTTTATTTGTTACTTGTTGAAATAGGAATTCCTGTCAAGTACCTTAGAGTGTAGTAACATTATTTTAAAAAATGACTCTTAAATGTTTTATATGCTGTAGATGAGTTCCTAAAAATTGCATCCTAATTCTTGTTTTATGCTCAGTGATGAAACAAATCAACCTAACTACCCTTAAACAACGTCCAATAAAGCGAGCTCCCTTTGCAATCAGTTCATTCAGGTAAGCAAATAAGAGGAAGACTCCTTATTTCTCTTCTATTCCTGATTCTTCTAAGTAAAATGAAACAAAAATGTTTTGTCTTTATCATTTATATTTATTTGCTTTTGGAGTCACTTGCTCTGAATACCTGTTGAATCAGAATTGCTGCAGGGAAGCAACACCAAAAAATAGAATCCATTGACTCCAAAAATTATTTAGAAGCATTATCGTAATCGCAAAAAAAGATTGAGTTGCATGTTGTGCCTATATTTTACTCATTTACTCTGAAATTACTTGGAGTTAATTGTGTTGTAACAATTCTTTTATGAGTCTAATTGCTTTAGATTGTCAGTTTCTTACCATTTGATCCATCATTAGAGGTAAAGCTGAGCTGATGTAAATCTGGAACTCACTAAACAATAAATTGAGCTATGCAGTGAAATTTTGCCACAGGTGAAATTTTGCCACATGGGATATGTGGGGTTTTTTTCCCCAGTCAGTCTCTGAGAAAAAGTTTAGTTCTGAATTGTAGTGTGGTTATACACTCAAAAAGAAATTGTCATAAGAAATGTAGTAGCAATCTGTTTACAGTGACTTTCAAGAAGACCTGTGTTTTTGAAGTGTCAGAGTCTTTTCAGTAGATATTTGCTGCATACTGCATACAGTGGTGTGGCAATTTACTTTGTTTTTTGAATAATTGCATTCAGTACTCTTATTTCCATGTGGTGACATTCTTTACTTTCAGGAAATGTCTTCTTTTAGCCCCAGTTTTAAGGCTAAGAGCTTCTGTGTATGTAGTGCATGTGCTCAAACCACTCTTTTTTAGTAGCTCTGTATAAACTTCATGGGGGTTTGCTTTTTTTTTTGCATACTGTGTTGTTTGGAGCAGGAGTTTGACAGGAAGAAAATGCCTCTTGTCTTTGAAGTGATGTGCCTTTACCTTTTTTGTTTGAAGTTTCATCTGTGAAAATGAGGCTATCCCTGTGCCTTCACACTGGGAGAATGTAAATTCTGAAGAGCCATACCAGGTAAGAGTTGGTATGCAACTCTGTCAAAAACATGTGCCAACAAAATCATGCATCGAATTGAAATTGCACTAACCTCTTTTTTTCCAGCTTATTCCATTGCAAAAGAAAACAAATGAATATAATGAAGTTTCTAGTCTCTTTGGAAAAACAATGGATAGCCACCGAATTAAAAGAATTAAGAGAATACAAAATCTAGACTTGTGGGAGTTTTTTTGCAGGTGAGATTATTTCTAAACCCAACAGTTTTAGGATTGTTAATGGAGAAAAGTTTTAAGTCATGCAGCAGAAATATGTTTGCCTGTTTTTATTATTAATGAAAGCTTTTGTTACTTTTTAACTTTAAAAAATTCTCTTATTTGTCATTTCTCTTTATTCAAAATTTAATTTTCAAGATTGTGTAGCTTCTACAGTGCAGAAATGTGTTTCTTGTAGAAATGCATTAGATAAAGTTGTAGCACAGATAATGTATTTCTGATGTTCAGAATATCTCTGTGGTAGATGCCCATGATCCTTACAGTGAAGTAAGGAGAACAAAAATCAGCTATTTGTAAAATGATTCCTTAAGAGATTTATATTATTGTAATTTTTACTGAACAAAGCAAATGAATTTTTCAGTCTTGAATTTCTCAATTTTATGAAGCATAGGACAGAATTAAGTGTCTAATTAACACATATTCATGCAATTTCTTTAAGTTTAATGTGAAACAAAACCTTGTTCCAAGTTCTTGGCTTTTCCCTCTTCATATTGTGCTGGCCTGGAAGAAGTAGGAAGTGCCCAGTTTGGTGTCCACTCATTTTTTGATGTCAGTCTTAAGCAATTGTACTTGACAAAAGTTATTGGTGCATCTTGTGGGAAGGAGCACATATCAGAAAGTTTAAAGATGTTTTGCACTAATAAAAGAATCTGGACTAAGTCAAAGAGTGTGGAAAAAAAATAACCAGATGTATACTAAAATCTTGCATAAGTTACATGATTTTTTTTAAAGGTATGTCATTTATTGTTAATTTAAAGCTATATCATTAATAAGTTTGAGGAAGTGAAATTCCTTATGTATGTTAATTGTTATCCTACTTCTAGTTACGTTTCCTTTTTTCCTTGGTGGAGTAAGGAAGGGGGTCCTCAGAACTGCTGCCCAGGATTTCCAGAGGTCAAACTTTGGGTTGTTTAGGAGACTGCTTGACAGAGTCCCTTGTGGGGCAGTCCTGAAGGGCAAAGGAGTCCAGGAGGGCTGAACACTCTTAAAGAGGGAAATCCTAAAGGCTCTGAACCAGGCTGTCCCCATGTGTTGAAAGACAAGTAGTTGAGGAACAAGATCATCCTGGCTGAACAGAGAACTTTGGCTGAAATTTGGGAAAATAAGAGAGTTTATGACTCGGGAAGAAGGGGCAGGCAACTCAGGAGTAAAAGATGTTGAGATGTTTTGCAGAGAGAAAATTAAAAGGACCAAAGCCTAACTAGAACCTAATTTGGCCACTGCTGTAAAAAACAATAAATTTTTTTTTTAAAAATCAATCATCAACAAAAGGAAGGCTATAGAGAATCTCTATCCTTTACTGATTGTGGGGGAAACATAGTGACAAAGGAAGAGGAAAAGACTGAGGCAACAAAGGCATCAGTATCAAGACCAGTTGTTATCTGGGCACCCAGATCCTGTTCTGGTAGACAGAAGTGGAGAGCAAAATGCAGCCCTCATAATTCAAGAGAAAATGGAGCCTGCTACCCCTAAGTCTGTGGGGATGGATGGAATCCACTGGAGAAGGGTACCAAGGGAGCTGGGGAAGTGCTCACTGAGCCATTTCCAACCATTTACCAGCAGTCCTGGCTCACTGGGGATGTCCTGATTGGCTGGGAGTGAGCAGATGTGATGCCTGTGCACAGGGAGTGTTGGAAGGAGGATCCAGGGAACTACAGACCTGCCAGGCTGAGCTGGGAAGGTCAAGGAACAGCTCATCCTCAGTGCCCTCACACAGCATGTGCAGGACAACCAGGGGGTCAAGCTGAGCCAGGATGGATTTAGGAGAGACAGGTCCTGCTTGGCCAAGCTGATCTTCCATGACAGGGTGACCTGCTTAGTGAATGAGGGAAAGGCTGCAGTTATTTTTTACCTGGAATTCAGTAAAGCTTTTGACACTGTTTTCTCACTTTCTCCTGGAGAATCTGGCTGCTCATGGCTCAGACAGGTGCACTGTTTGCTGGGTAAAAAACTGTCTGGATAGCCCAGGGAGAGGTGGTGAATGGAGTTACATCCAGCTGGTCACCAGTGGGGTCCCCCAGGGCTCAGGACTGGGGCCAGTCCTGTGTAAAAACTTTATCAGTGGTCTGGATGAGGGGATCAAGGGCACCCTCAGTCAGTTTGAAGGAAACACCAAGCTGGTGTGGGAGTGTGGATCTGCTGGAGGGCAGGAAGGCTCTGCAGAGGGATCTGGACAGGCTGGATCCATGGGCTGAGGCCAATTGTGTGAGGTTCAATAAGGCCAAGTGCCAGGTCCTGCCCTTGGGTCACAAGACAATGCTAGAGGCTTGCACACGCTGGTGAAGAATTATTGCCTGGTAGTATATTATAAAGAAAAAGGTATTCCAGCATTTCAAATTCACTTCTTTCAGTGTCCCAGGTAAGAAGGTTGAAAAGAGGATGGTGCTTAGTCTAGTGTCTCGGTTTGGAGTTGTCAAGGTTTACAAGAAGTAAAAAAAGGCGTTGGTCAGTGAGACTGCTGTTTTAGAAAAAGCTTATATGCTTATATAGGTACAAAGAGCATGTCTCTGGGTATTTAGTTTTGCTGTAAGTTTTGCCTTTTATTAGTGAATTGGCTGAATGAGAATTTTCACAGTGCTGGATCAACTTAAATTTGTTGAACTGGATTATCTTGTCACTGCTTGTGGAAGGTGCCAAGATGATGCTTTTTAGAACAGTTGGATTCCTCAATTTCTGTTCCAAATTACCAAAGTGTCCTGTTGTGGCATTTCTGCATTCTGCACAAACAGCTTGCCAGTGTGCCCAGTGTATTCCACTGCTTATTGAGGAACAATTGCTACTTACACTTTTATGGTTTTGAAAAAGTGTTTTGTTTAATTGATAAGGGATTACATTTGATCATTGCTTGAATGATTATCATCTGTAGTGCTCAGAACACATTTGCCTCTTACAGTAGTTGCTGTATTAATGACAATTCTAAATTGGCTTTATGAAATGAACTGGTTGGAGATAGTAAAGGTCTGCTACAGAACATCTTTTGACAATTGATGATTTCACTTTTTCTTTAAATTTGTTCCAATTCCTCTGTTTCAAGAGAAGTTACCCAAAGCTATGTTTATATAGTTAGGGATTAACAGCCAACAACAAAGAACTGCCAATTGAAGAAATTTCAGATGTTCAGCATAACTAGCCCTTAGAACAGTTTTTGCTTGTTTGCTTTATAATCTGCCAACTTTGCTATCCCTTCCACCATGACATTAAAGTAGGGGGAGGAAACAAAATGTGCAAAATGACTTTTCATTTTAAATATGTGTCTGCAGAAAATGACCACTCTGAAACTAATAACACATGAACAATGTTGATAAATTGTTGTAGGAAGACCTTTTTTCAAAATCTTAGACTATGTTGGAAAACAGTCCTACAGCATTCAGAAATGTGTGATTTCTAAATATGTACCTTAAGAATTCTGACCTGTTTAAAAACTAGAGCCATCTAGGTATTTTAAAGTGAAATGTTAGATCTGTACCCTCACCAGTGTTTTCACAGAAGTAATTTAGTGTGTTTGTACAACTATTTATTCATTATGTGCTTATTTATGTATTTATTGTGTGTTTTCTTTAGGAAAAAAGCTCAACTGAAGAAGAAAAGAGGTGTCCCAACGATTAATGAGCAGATGCTGTTTCATGGCACCAGTAATGAATTTGTAGAAGCAATATGTATTCATAACTTTGACTGGAGAATAAATGGGATGCATGCTGCTGTGTATGGAAAAGGTAAGTACTGCTGTCACATACAACAGTGGTAGTGTTAACAGCTCTACACTAAGTGTTCCCTATAGTGTGTACTTTGTGATGCATGCCTTGTATTTACCCAAGAGCTTTTTAATACAGCTCTGTTTTTATGGCAAGTGTAATTAAGGATACGGTAAGGAATGTAATTGTCACAACTGGCTGGTAGAGCCAGGGAGCATGGGGAAGGGATGCCCAGCAAAGCAATGTTGATCACAAGACAGTCTGTTCACACTAAAAATATTTAGTCATATTGTCATATTATAACAATTAACAACAAAAAAGGATTGCTGATGAACACAAAAGAACTGGCCTGTTTCACTGTCTTGATAGCTATGCTCTGGTAGTCAAGCTGTCATGGTAAGAATGTCATCAGATTTTCTATGTGTTTTATTTGAAAGGGACGTATTTTGCAAGGGATGCATCATATTCCAGCCATTTCTGCAAAGAGAGCATGAAGCACGGAGATACTTTCCAGATTCATGGTGTGAACCTGCAGCCTCACCTGCACAGACCAGATAAAGTCATGTTTCTTGCTCGTGTATTAACTGGTGACTATATTGGCGGTGATTCAAAATACATGAGGCCTCCTTCAAAAGATGGAAGCTTTGTGAACTTGTATGACAGCTGTGTGGATAATACCTGGAACCCAAAGATCTTTGTCATCTTCGATGCCAACCAAATCTACCCTGAGTACTTAATAGAATTTTGTTAAGTTTGAACTGAGTATTGTTTGTTTTTTTGATACTTTTGTTCCTTTTGTAAAGACAACAGCATAGAAACATGATGCATGAAAAGGAGGTGAAAGAAAAGCTGGCATACATTTCTGGAGGAGGGAAGCTATTAAATATTTAAGAGAGACTGATGAACTGTTTTTAAAAATCTGTGAACTTTACTAATGCATTTTTCAAATGTAGAGACTATTACAAATCTGAAGTGCTTAGTGAGCCTTAAATACATTGAGCATTTTCGAAGGCAAGATTTATGTTTTGATTTTCTAAAATATATTAAAAGTGGTAGAAATATGCCTCTAATACAGTATGCATATGTTGAAACTGATCTTTTATAAAGATTGCCTATAAAACATAAAGTAAGAACAACAACAGCAAAACCCCAGGGACATGGCTAAGTGTGTGTGTGTGTTTGTGTTTCTGTGTTCTGTAGTACACATTACTTTGTTTGGAGGTCTCTTAGTTTGGATTCTAAACCTAAAAAAGAAAAAGAATCTACAGCTCCTTCATCAGTTTCCTCCAGATAAAGTTCAACAAAGCTGTCAGGTTTAACTTCATGTATGTTTTACTGTAAGCTTCAGTCATATACTTGGAAAATAACAAAGCCCTTGCAGTAGGAATTGACTGTTGGTTTTGATGGAAATGAGGTCCATAAACTTGTGGTTGTTAATTGTTTGGTGTGAAATTGTTGGGCTCACTGTTGGGATATCAGCAATGCCATATGCCTTTCTCAGTTCTTATCCTATGGAATTTTTGCCATCTTGTTACAATATTAATTGTACAATATACAATATTTGTGTGCTGCTGTGATTCCTGTCTGGTCAGAGTTTCAGACACACGGTGCTCATATGCTTGGTGTTACTGAAGACAATGTTTAGATTAACTTAACTGGAAACAATACACTTAAACTAACAAGGAAAATTTCAAAAGATGCCATCTTTTAGCTTTTGAACACTATAATAGAAATCTTCCAATAACAGTTGTGTAGACCAGGTGCTCATAACTGGTATGGCTGTAAAGTCAAAGAGTGTTTTTCACCTGTGGAAAGAGCAAAAGAGACAGTATTTGGGTAAAGAACAAACCTGAGTACCTAAACTCATAAAGAGGCTGAGGAAGGAGCTGTTACAGTGGAATGCACTGTTGTGTGAAAGGATTTACTGTGGAATTGTGCCCCTAATGTCCTTTGTTAAAGGACTTAAGTAGCACTAATGGACAAAGTCAAAGTTGAAACCTTTCCAGGCTTTTTCTTTGGCTATGGCCAGTAACAAGTCCCCGTAGAATCAGCATAGAATTGTGGCAGATGGAGAATGATCTGTGTTGCTTTGTTATAGAATTGTTGATGTACTTTTTGGATTAAAGGCTGTGTTTAAAATGTGTTGCATTTAAAGACACTGCAGCTGCTCAAAGTTGTACTAAACCGGTGGAACTGGAAGCTGGAGATGATGACATATCTGGCATCCTAACTGAGGACACAAATTTCTCTTCCTTCTCCTGTTACTGTTGTCTGTCAGTGGACCTTGCACGAGTTGTGTATCTGTTTCTGTTTGTAATTTCATGGTAATTTTCCTGTCCCTAAACCATTTAGGGCTAAAATGCATTTTTCCTTTATTTTAGGAAGTATGGTTTCTGATCCCAGTTGGGAATTTTAGGTTTTACTCTTGTAGGTATGATTTGTGTTTGATTCACTACTATGCTAGCTCTGCAAAAGGCACTTTGTTTCCCACCTTGTATAAAATAATAGCAAATCATGCAGGGAATTTATGTATTACTGAATCCTTTTTATTATTACACAGTATTCTACAGAGCATACATTTTGTGAAACTAACAAATACATGTGCTGTTGTTCCTTTGATTTGGTCTTTTATTTCTTCTGAAACTGATGTTTTTAGTTTAAAAAAGCCTGAAGTTTCTATTTTAGCGCCTCATGGACATAAAGTACCACAATCTTTACTGATCTCAGAGACTTTTCTGATTGTTTGTGTGGTGGTGTCTTGTTTGCTGCTTAATTTGAATTGAATGGCACAATCTTAATCTTACTGCACAATTGAAGTTTTACCTCTTCTTTCAATGTTCAATGTGTTCTGCTTTTTGTGCTGATGAACTTTGTTATTGAAGATGTCTGTAAAATAACCATCCTTTCTCTGGCAAGGAGAGAGCAATTATTATTGCAAGCAAAGTCCAGAATTGTACAAGTAGCCAATACAGGAAACAGTTGGACTTACTAGAAGGAGCAGTGAGAAGGAAAAGGAGGAAAATAGTTTCTTGGCCTTTAGAGTGCTAAAGAAAAGAGAAGGGATCTTGGTGTGATTCTGGAGAAGGAGACCTGCTATTTTCTGTTACTGTTTCATGTAGTGAAACCCTTTTGGTTTTACACCTGTGCAGGAGAGCATGTTACTCTCTTATGTGTCTTCATCTGAGGTAGAGCTTTCTTACTAAGCTGTTCTTGTGGCTGAGTATTTTCAAATGAGCACAGCACTTCAGAATGACATAGGAAAATAAGATCAGCTCATACTTGCCTCCTGGACCAGCTTTGTTTCTTTACAATTGAGGTGTACTCGGTTATTGCTGAGTGGATCTCATTTCATCCAGAGCAGTTTAGGAGAGTGTCTGTCTGCATTCCAGTTCATTTACAGGGTCAGTTTGCACAAGCTCCTGTTTTTAAGTTAGAATCCAAAGGAAGATAAAAAGGATACAGTCTGGTTTTTAATAGATATCCCAGCCCTCTCTCGTCCAAGCTAGATGTGAGATACATAATGTGCTGGCTGGAGTTTGTGACTGAAATTCAAGACTACTTTGGATGCCAGTTCAGCTGGTGGCTTGAGGACAACTTTCACCCTTTTTAAACCTTTGTCAGCACAGAAGAACATAGCAGGAAGGCTCAAGTGAGTCTGTGCAGTCTACATAGTGGGAATTATTTTCAGGAGGATGAGCATGTGTCAGTCTTAAAATTCCTGTGACCTGAATGTCCGTCAGTGTTGTAACTATTTTTAGGAACTGTCCAAAACCACAGACTCACAAAACAGCACAGGCATGCTCCAGTATAGCCATCTACTCTTCACAAGTCACAAAAAACACTATGGGTGCTGGCAGATGGAATGCTTGGCCATTTTAAAGCCAACTGGCCTCTCTTACACCCCTCTCTGTTAAGCCCCTTTGTTCTCCTTGACTCTGCCTTGCCCTATTCATCCCCCACCCCACGGGTGTGTACAGCTCCATTGATTCCTGCACCCCTTGCAGTCTGATCCTCCAATTCCATTTCCAAAGTCCAGGATGAAATAAACTTTCACACACTCTTTCATGCTCTTATCAGTTTGTGTGACCAGGTTTGGTTCTCATCACTGCCTCCCTCATCATGTCAGCCAGGTTTATCCCCATACCTTCTTGTTCTTGGCTTCCTCCTTTCCTTATAGTCCCTGTTGTGTCAGAATAGTTAGCAGAGGAGTAGTCACTCTCCTTCCACATACATATCATACAAATAATTGTGCCATGTAACACGTCCAGCAATTTTAGTGCCACATTTGTCCTAACTTGGGGATTTAGTTGGAGAGGTCACATTTCATTCCTATGGTAATGAATAGACAAGAGAAAGCCAAGATGACCAAGACTGGAAAGTTGAATATTTGAGTGGATTTTTTAATTGGAAAGGGCTCACTTGAATGTACAGAAATAGGAGAGTATTTGGTGTATATTGCAATGAAAAAAAAAAATAAAAAATTGCAGTGTAGTAGTGTAGGTATGGGGAAGGGACCTGTTCAGACAGTAAGCAATTCCATGGAATACCATAAAAGTTTCTGTTCCTTGTGTGATTTCAGCTGTTAGGAGTTTGATACTGCTGTCATGTTAAGGATTGCAAACCAGCTGGTTCTGGCTGTTTTCTCAATTACTTACAGACATTTGAAGATTAATTTACTGGTACTACTTTTAGAGCCTTTTACAAAAGAGGTTGTGACTCCACAATCAGAAACAAGTCTGAAGCTATGCTCTTCTCAGCTATTGACTTTATTAACTAGAAATGTCATTCATTTCTGTATTTGTATTTTGTCTATTGCCTTCAAACGTCCTTGAGGTGTTTTTGTTTCAGTATTTTCTTTTCTAGAAAAACATCATTGCATTTAGAGAGGCATGAAAGAAAGAATAAGAAAGGATAAAAGTATCAGCATTTGGAAGCTGCTGGGTCCAAATCCAGAGCCATGTCCATGTGCCAATCAGGAAGGCAGGTAGTGGAAATGACATTATGTTTCCAAGCTGAAGCCAAGATCAGTTACATCCATTTCCTGTTTATCTTCAGTCCAGTAAATGCCAAATTTAATTTAAAGGGAATGAAATCATACTGACACCAAAAGGAACAACCTCAACTGTTTCTTATCTTTACTCAACTTCTTCACTGATACAGTTTTCTTCCCTTGGACTCATAAAGAAATGTAATGTATAAACCAATACAGGCAGTGAGTACCTGACTCATATCCAGGTTTCAGGAACAACATAAGGCCTTGGCCTGCTCACCTCCCTTTTCCTGTTCCCATGCTTTGCTTGCATTCATATTGCCATAAAGTGAAACAGATGAAGTATCTAAATCATTGTTAAAAACTACTTTGGAGTGGGAATGTGCTAATGCAGTTTATTGAATTAAGTGATGTGTTTTGGTTACAGAATCATTTTTTCCAGTCATTATCTACCTTTGAGCTGGTAAAAGTTGTCCAAGAAAGTAATCCCAACTGAGAACAGTTGGTGCCAATGAGCCTTTCAGAGGATGATTGGATATTGGATACACTGTGTTATTGTCTGTGTATTAACTAGGGAGATTACTTTTAAAAGACTTATTTCTATAAAGAGACTGGCTGCCACAAATGCTATCATCACAGATTTTGTTTTAACACAGCTGTTGAAAATACTGTAGCCTGACAAAGCTCTATCAGCTAATTACTAGATGTTTATGAGAGCAATTTAAATGGCAGCTCCAGACTGATATTTTTAAATTGTTTTGATTTTTATTTTTAGTATAAGAAATATGACCCAAAACTATGGAATAAGACAAGGACAAGAGATGGAAAAGCTGGGGGCAGGAGGGGAATCAATGGGAGAAAAATGGTTGCATGAGTGGAAGGGTGCATGAGTGTGCATGTACACTGGGGCTGGGGAGTGATGCAAGAAGGGGAGAGAACAAAAATATAACTGCTTTAAATCTGTCCTTTAAAGTTTTTAAACTCGGTTTTCATGCTGATGATCTCCCTGGATGTTTAGCAATGTTTATACCCAGTGGGATTGAGTATTGTATGGAGAGTCAGGGGACTTGTAGTCAAATTTTCGTGTCCTTTGACATGTCATGATGAGAGTAGACAAATGATACAGAGGTGTCAGAAGTGAGAGGTGCAGCTGCAGCCCCTCTTCTGAGCACTGTTGCAAGGAGCATGGGGATGGCAAAGTGTTGCTGTCTGCTGCAAATGTGTCTGGTTGGCTTCTGGCTTCTAATGGGACCACCACACTTCCTGAAATGTCCCCACTCCAGTGGCATTGCATACATCTTGTCTTTGCATCTCTTCCATGGCAAATGTGTGGTATCAAATTTACTGTACTTAATCACTGTAGTGTGACAAAAGGAGCAAAAATGTTATGGTTTGCATTAGCAAATCAGAGAAAACTGCTATTGCTCTAAATTGCTCCATGAAGCAATTGATTTCTTGAAAAACTGTCTTCTGTTGTGTATTACATTAAGTATTGCAATAGATCTCCAGTTTTTTTGGCCTTTAGCTGTTATGGTGCTAAATATGACAGATTTTCAAATTTCAGAATATAAACCTGTGCTGTCTCTTTGTAAAAAACAGATTTCTATCAAGCAAGCTCATAAAGCTTCTGAAAGTTTTCCTTTGATGCACACAATCGCTCACTGAAAAGAATTTTATAGTCTATCTAGGACAATTACATTCAATAAGACAATATAATTCTCTTTATAGTAGTTATTAATTTAAACTGAAAATCTCTGAGTGGAAGGTATGTGTCTGACAGAGCCTTGAGCTATCAGTGCACCTCAGGACTGGAATCTATGTGATGCTTTGTCACAGATGGACAGCTTGTAGACAAAAATACAGTTTACCTCCTCAGCATAAACGTGGGGGGAATTGGTAAGGCAGTATATAATTAATGCTGGATTTGATCCAGGATACCTTTCCCTTAGGAGAGAAGATCAAGATTTTTAGTGACAGTGTTTTAAAGACTGGTTTGTGGTTCAGCAAACTGTGGAATAATATGAGTAAAATTAGAACTGTAAAATCATGGCACAGACTGAGAGAGAAGTCCTTCCACTGTACTGCTGGTTCCACATCCTCACAGGGCAACATTCTAAAATGGTGTTTTCCTTTTAAAATAAAAAATTAAATGCTAATTCTTTTCAGTTTGAGAAATATGAAGAGCGTGGCTGTAAAATGTGATAGGAAAAAAAAATATCAACATGAAGAACTAGTTTTAATGTTCCCCTGGGAATGCTGTGGTTTTTTAATATTTCAGAAATGGGTTTGCTTAGCCCTGAGGGAAAGGGATTGGAAGAGCGTGATAGACATGAGCATGCACAAAGACGGTGTGCTCTGTATTAAGGGGGAAGAAATAGGTCACTGTGTATTAGAGAGCTCAGTTGGTTTCCTTTAATGCCACAAGAGACAGCCAGGGCTGAGCTGCAGTGAGGAAGTTGCCCTGTTTTCTGAGGGACAGGGACAAATAAGCAGTGTGGATATCCTTGCTTTGGTATACACAAATACACCAGTTAATTCATGCTTTCCTGTGGAGCTGATGGTGCCTTACTGGAAAAAGTGCCTGTTTATGCAACAGCTCTAATTATTCATGTGCCAATGCTGAGCTGCACATGGCTTAAGGAAAACATTTTTAATGCGGGTTACATGGAAGGAAATACTTTTCTTGTTATTTTTTGGTACTTTGTTATACATGATGCCTGAGAATGTTCCATCCCAACACCCCGAAAGTCAAGGAAAAGTGTCAAGAACAAGGAGCTCCTGGCTGGACTCAAACATCCAAAGGAAGCACATAAGTGGTGGCAGCACGAAAAAAGGCCAAGGGGGAAAACAGCAATGCTGTCCTGAGTTTGCATGGACAGGGTGAGGAGAGCCAAAGCAGCCATGAGAGACAGCAACAATGATGAATTATTCAATGAGGAATTGAGAGATATCTCTGGTTCATCTGCCCTTGTCCCTATGGAAGATTTTAGCTTCCCAAACATCAGCTGGTTAGTATTATACAGCAGAAACCAACAGGTCCAGGAAATTTCTGGAGCACATGGAGGATAACTTCTTGGTGCATGGATTAAGGGAACCACCAAGGACAGGTGCCCTCCCAGCTTTGCTGTTTGTAAACAGACAGGTTTACTCAGGGGTGAAGTGGTGACCTGTAGCTGTCTTGATCACAGTGACCATGAAGTAGTTATGTTTCAAATCATTGGTGTTTGGAGAAAAAAACACCAGGAAAACTTTGTTCCTGGATATGGGAAGAGCAGATTTTGGGCTGCTGAAGCTAGTATGGACCTCTGGGGATCTGCTTCTGAAGGTACTTGGGTTCATGAATACTGGTCACTTGCTAAGAGCCATCTCTTAAGAGCACAGGAGCAGGCAATTCCAAAGGAAGGGAAGTCAAGCAAGCAGTACAAAGGGGTGCCTTGGCTGAGTTGGGATCTTATAGAATTTAGGCAAAAAGAAACTACAGACATTGGAAGCAAGAACAGGTAATGCAGGAGGACTAGAGAGATCCTTTTTGGCACTGCAGGGAGAAAATTCATGCAGTCAAAGCTCGACTAGAGTTCAAGCTTGCCAGCACTGTGAAGGACAAAAAAGGATTTTCAAAATATATTAACAGCAAACAGAGAATCAGAGAGAGCACTGGTCTGTTGATTGATGGGGTCAGTCACCTCACAAATAGGAATACAGACCATGCAGAGGAATTTAATGCCTTCTTTGCCTGGCTTTAACACAATGATTGGCCCTGGGATACCAGGAGACTTGTGTTGGAAGACCAGGACTGAGAGGATGACAAACTACCAGCTGGACCTGAACTTGTTCAAGAGAAACTGTTCAAGCTGGATGCCCAGAAACCTGTGGAGCCTGCCAGGATTCATCCCAGGGTACTGATGGGGCTGGCCAAAGTTATCACAGGACCCCTCTGCATTATTTTTCTTCAGTGGTCTTGTGAGTCTGGAAAGGTCCCAGGCGATTGGAAGCTGGGAATGTTTCAAGAAAGGTAAGAAGGAAGACCCTGGTAATTATAGACCTCCTAGTCTTTCTTATCAGTGCCTGGTAAAAAAACCTGGAGAAGGTTTTTTTAAGAGACAATCCAGTCATTGATTATACTGAGCACAGGTTCACAAGGTGAAAGTCTGGCTTAACCAACTTAATTTCATTTCATTATAAGGTCACACACCTAATTGACCAAAGGAAGTCAGTAAATGTGGAATTCTGGAATTTTACCAAGCTTTTGATACTGAATCAACTTCCCAGAACAAAGATAGACAAATCCATAATATGTTGGGTAAATGGGGTTACATCAGGCTGGCAGCCAGTCACTACCAGCATTCCCAAGGGCTCAATTTTACAGCCAGTGCTCTTCAATGTTTTCATAAATGATCTGGACACAGGAATCAAATGTACAATAAGTAAGTTTGTCAATGATACTAAATTAGGAAGAGCTGTGGACTCCCTTGAGGTTAAAGAGATCCTTCAGAGAGACATGGGGAACTGAGCCATCACCAACTCTATGAAATATAACCAGACCAAGTGCTGGATTTTCCTTGTGGGACACAGTAATCCTGGTTATTCATACAAACTGGGGGACGAGAGACTGGAGAACAGCACTGGGGGACCCTGGCAAGTCAAATATGAGTCAGCAGTGCCCTGGCAGGCAGGATGGCCAAACCTGTCCAGGGGGGCATCAGGCACAGCATTGCCAGCCAGGCAAGGGAGGGGATTGTCCTGCTCTCCTCTGCACTGGGGCAGCCTCGCCTCGAGGGCTGGGAGCAGTTTCGGGTGCCACAATAAATGAAAGATATAAAGCTATTGGAGTGTGTCCAGGGGAGGGTGGCAAAAGTGGTGACAGGTCTCAAAGGCAAGACTTCAGGAGGAAGTGGCTGTGGTTGCCTTGGTTTGTTTAGCTTAGAGAAGAGAAGGCTGGGGGGTGACCTCATCACAGTTTACAGCTTCCTGAAGGCAAGCAGCAGAGGGGAGGGGCTGATCTCCTCCCTCTGGTGACCAGCAACAGGACACAAGGAAATGCAGTGAAGCTACACCAGGTAAGTTCAGATTAGGCAAAGGTTATTCGCTGAGAAGGTGGTCAAACACTGGAACAAACTCCTCAAGGAAACTGGTGATGGTACTAAACCTGTCAGAGTTCAAGGAGCATCTGGATGATGCTCTTAGTTGTATGGTTTATGTATAGTTTCAGGTAGTCCTGTGGGAAGCAGGTTATTTGGTATTGATCATTATGTGTCCCTTCCAACTTGAGATATTCTGTGATTCTAAATCTGTGGAACCTGATGGGATGCATGCCTGAGGGAGGGAGCTGGCCAATGTCATGGCAAGTTCCTTTGGAGTGGAGGAGTGTCTCTGGCAGGATTGAGGAAGATGATCCTTCCCTTCTACCGAGCCCTCAACCACATCTGGAGTGTTGTAGGCAGTCCTGGGTTTCCCAGTATGAGACAAGGATGTACAGGAGTGAATCCAGAAAACAGTTCCTAAAATGATTAAAGGGTTGAAACATTTGAGAAGATGCTGAGAGACTGTTTAGCCTCAAGGAGAAAAGGCCTGGGAGTTTTATCAATGTATATAAATACTTGGTTGGAGGCTATAAAGAAGACAAAGCTAGTCTCTTCTGAATACTGCAAAGTGGAAGGACAAGAGGCAATGGACACAAATTGAAATACAGGAAACTAAACCTAAATATAAAAACCCAATGTTTCTACTATGTGCAATGCCAAGCACTAGAACAGATAGCCCATGGAGGTTGTGGACTCTCCATCTTAGGAAATATTCAAATTCCAGTTGGACAAGACCCTGGACAACCTGACTTTGCTGTGAGCAAGGGGTTGGTTGGAATAGATGACAACAAGATTAATTCTGTAATTAAACCTTGATTTTTAGAAAAGTCTCGCATTTACTTTTTTCAGTGTTGCCCAGTCAAACTCATACTGCACTGCAGGTGACGTGAGCATGAAATCTGTCGTGTATCTCCTTTACTCTGTCAAGCAAGGTGACTCTAGAGCTGATCAAGCTGGAATACCTCCAGTTTTCTACCTTTCTCTTAATTCAATTTCCATTTTGCTGTAAATTTCTGGAAAAGTTCACTGTAAATCTGCAAATTTCTTGCCATATGTTTATAAGTCCAGTTCTGTAACTTTCCCTCTGATCCTTGAGCATGAAGAAGGAAAACAGGATTTTGGATGTTAGAATGAAATTCCCTCAGGGTGGTGCAATTTCATAGGCAATTAAAAGCTGCATTAGAGTGGAAAGACAAAATAGGCCTTCTACTGAGAGCCTAAATGCAGAAGAAAATCACCCCTTGCATCCCAGCAGTATGATGGCTTTGCAGACTGGAATAAACACACATCACCCTAAATAAACTGTGAAATATAGCCTGTTTTATTTAAAGGGTGGTGGTTTTATTTTTATATTGCACTTGGCATTTCCTGATTTAAGAGCTGCAAGCTGTCTTCTGCCTACCACATGTTTCTGTTTGTAGTTCTGGCATTTGTATAACCCAGTGGTAGAAACTGTCATCCAGTTTCTAACTCACTGTACATTAAACATAGCAGTCAGAAGGATCCTAGCTCCAGACAATATGTCTTGCACACCAGTATTTTCCAAAATCTCCTGCTTTTAGTCTGTGAAGAAAATCAAGTGAGTATATGTCTAGATTTCATAGAGGACAATTTTAGACCCACATAAAAGGGTTTAATTCTTTCAAGTGTTCCATTCAGCATTGTAATTTGTGTTGCAGTGCAGTCTGTGTTAAGAAGTAGATTCATGCCTCTGCACATTTATTCTTGGGCTATTTTTTCTCTTTGCCGTTAGCGTCACAGCCTCTGACATCACAGTATGTGAGTTTACTGCTTTTCAATCCACTTGCTTCAGGAGAGAGATAGGGTAATGAATTTGGTTCTGGCTGTTCATGAAGAACAAATTGTGGCTGCTCAGGTCCACTGCGGTCTTTGTCTCCAGCATCACCTGCTAGGGAATGGAATGCATAGGAAGGTACATGATCAGAAACTGCTGAAAGAAATCTCAGCAGTACACGAGTGCAACACAATCCATGACTTTATGCTATGAGAGAGAATAAAAACAGAGAGCAATAGACCATTTCTATCTGGCTCTCTAAGTTTATATTCCAAAGTATTCACACACATATATATATATATAATATAAGAACAGCCTTAGCTGTTCAGACAAGACCTAGAAAATTTCATTGACCAGCTCTTCTACTATTGCTTAGTAGGCCCCACAATTTTCTTACAGAAACTGGAAAGTCTTAACTTCCTCATACTGAATGGTAAGAAAAAAATGGAATGACTGGTTGCAAAAAGATACCTAAGCAGTCTTCAATTTTAAGATATATTCCCTGGAGACTTAATGCACGAAATTACTACTAAGTCTGCAAATGCTATTTCAGTGAGCTTTTCTCCCCACACATGTCGCAAATTCTCTGCTGCTCTAAAACTTTCTATATGGTGTCTTCAGTTTCTTCACAAGCTTTTGAATTATGTCCAGTACCTTGTGGCTGAAAGGGTCTTGTAAGATTGTCCACACCTTTGAAAGAAAGCCAATTCTGTCTTTCACCTACTATTTTACTCACTTAGCAAAAGGTTAAATGTAAAAGTTAGGCTGAGTCAAATCAGCGTGTGCAGAGTATTATAGCTATTCCACACGCTGATGATTTCATGCTAAGTACCTGTGTGCCTGTTTTCACCCAGAGTCCATGTATGGCAGCCGCTGTGGTAAGCAAATTTCAAACATTTACTTTTTTTACAGAGTATGGATGTGAGCAGTAACTGTCAAGCACCACTTCACTGCATGGTAAATTCACACTCAAGCTTGCTTGTTTGAGCCTACAGTCAATCATTATAATTATGAAGTAATATTTCCCTTTGCAGAAGCCATCCTAGCTAAAAGCACATCATCAGCTCGATGTTCAATATCTGTTTTAAATGATTACTTGTAGTGCTTTGTAAGTAGTTTTATCAGGCTTATGTATGTATTTGGCAGACTACCTGCTGGTCTTCCTCACATTCTCCCTTGTAGCTGCAAGATTTGCTGTTTACCAGAGCTCTGGGATTGTGGCTCTGGGGGGTTACAGGCTGTTCAGGAGAGGTGGATTGGGAAGGCAAGCAGGAGGGCTTGTACAAAAGGAGTGCCTTGGGTGAGTGAAACTTCACCTTGGGACAGTTGCTGAACCCATGGAGAGCGTGGATAAGGACACAAGAACAGACAACACAGCTGATTTTACCGACGTCTCTGCAACCAAATCACCTGATCAAGAAGAGGGAGGTGAAGCCTTCTTTGGGCACTGTGCCCTAGAAACTCTTCTGCAGTTGGGAGACCTTACAGTGATGAGAATTATGTTGAAGTTTTTTCTCTTAAAAAATGCAGGTATTTTTCAAAACTTACTTTGGGCCAAGTGAAATGTTTGAATCAAACACAAACCAATTCTGACTCCCGCTGCCACCTTCTGCAAGTAGAACTTGGAGAGTTTGAGATGACGAGGTGAGGAGATCCTAGTAGGTCCCTTTGGACTGGTCACCACCTTAGGACCTTGCTGTGGATGAGGGTTCTGGTGCCCTTCCAAGCCCTCCTGCCCTAAGCCGTTGAGGTTTCCCGTACCCTTACCCTGGAAAACCATCACGCCCGTAGTCCTGGCTGCAAGAGGGACCAGGGAAGGCTCACCCTCCTCGCCTTCCCCTGGCTCTCCGATCTCGCCGAGGGCGAGTCGCTCCCGCCCAA